>MU223708.1:3086152-3115572 GCA_018584345.1 Thuja plicata | reverse complement strand
AATTAAATCAACATGATTTAATCAATAAGCAACTAATGATTACTCTAACACCCCCCCTTAAGTGTAACTTAGGGAGAAGCAAAACAGCTAACTACTGCAGAAAGCAGGAAAGATGGGTCCCGGCAACAAGGCCTGATCAAGTACCCAAAACATAAAAGAAAACTAGATGAAGGAAACTGAGCCTTCAATCTAGGGAAAAAGGTGTCCCAGAGAAAGGAACAAGAAAATAGCAAGAAGCATCTCCGAAGCATGAACTGTGAACTCTGTCTGAAGAGACTGCTGGAACCCCCACTGAAGTGCATGACCAGGTAGAGAAGACAAATGTCTGAAGAGCTGATCAATAAAACCAGGAAGCAATAGAACCAACAGGTGAACCCCCCCATAATGTTGAACTGGGAGAGGTGACAGGAACACTGAAATACAATGCCAGAAACATCTGTAGAAGAAGAACCAGGAACACCAATAGTGCAACAGAAGCACACACACAGGATAAAGGGCGGTGTCACTGACACACAGCATGGGCTAAAGTCATGGAAGGTACGCTCACTTGAAAAAAGTGGATGCGCCTAATGCGGCAAAAACATCATAACCCCCCATGACACTTTATAACACAGTGCGGGTACATCAACCATACAAGGTGTACAAGATCCCATAAATGCAGAAGAAGACACTTTATCTCAGTGCATTTATAGAATAAAAATGCTACAGAAGGAGCATACAAGCTCAGAAGTCAGAAAGAAGAGTGAACTATGAAACCAGAAGAAGAGATCCCAGGACCTGTAGAACCAAGCAATCCACCAGAGGGCATAAACTGCCAAACGCGGAGGAGTGAAAACTTAGAGCAGAATCTGGCAAAAATACCTTTACCACTGAATAGAACACTGAACCAGCTTTTCGACGATATCTCGTTTGCCAAAAAAGGAGTCCGGATGAGCTAGATATGACTCCCGAAAGGCAAAAAGAGACATCGGACTTCAACAGAAAAAAATGCTGTCAAAACGACAGAACCCAAAACCACAACCTCCATCATCAGAAAGTTCTCGGAAAGAGCTTTCTGACGGTATATAGAAGTCAGAAAAAGACCCTCGTATGCTCAAGATAGAGCAAAAAAGGTTACAAAAAGGCCCCAGGGGCTAAAAAAATTTGGGCCCCCGGGCGCATGGCGCGCGCCAGGGGCTGGGCCGCAGCCCCTGGTCCTTAATTGGACCGCCTGCATACATAGTTAAGCCCGCGGGGGCCAACACTAGGGCGCCACCGGAGGCGGGCCGGGCGGAGCGGTGCAACTAGCGGCGGTGCAGAGAGAAAAGTCGGCGGGGCCGCGTAGAGGTTGCAGAACACCGAGCGGTGGGGGAGGCCGGAGGGTGGCGAGGGCCGCGGAGGGCGGCAGGTGGCGGGGGCCGCGGTGAAGGGAGCGACGCGGGCCGCGGAATGCAGAGGGGCCACCGGTGGTGGCCGAGCCCCGGTGGGGCGGTGGCGGCCCCCCGGTGGCGCCTTATTAAAAACCACTGCGCGCGGTATTAAAATATGCCAAAAATCATTTAAAAAATGATTTTTTTAATATTTTTTTTGATTTGCGTGTCCGTACGGCCCTTAGGAGGCCAAAAAAATTCTCCAGATGCCTTGGTGTCCAAAATGGACAAACTTTATATGGATTCTAGGGTTTTTGGGCCTTCTGGACGCAATGGTAATGTCTGTTTGGGCTCAAAGTGACCAGAAACAAAGGTCCCCCTAAATCCACACAAAAATGCCAGAAAAAGCCTAGCGAACTTCAAACCCTTGAATGCTTCAGCAAAACTCGAACAACCGACTGCAGGAGAACTCTGATACCATGTAGAAGTTGATAAATGCAACTTCACCCAAGATCACCTGCATGCAAACCTGTCACGAGAAGAAGCAAGAAGACAGAAGAGAGAAGACAGCTATGGAGGCCAAAAAGCCAGAGACTGCAAAACCATGTTGAAAGAAATGATTTCTATATTCAACTATGATGAAAAGATTACAATCTCAATAATGAAATGAAAGCGGTGAATCCTTATAAAAGGATACCGAAACCCTAAAGAGGAAACCCTAAGGAATTATAAAGCGCTGCCTAAGTGAAACTTAAGCACTAAAGAGTAATGACTTAATTAATTAAATCAACATGATTTAATCATTAAGCAACTAATGATTACTCTAACACAAACCTCCTAACATCAGTCTACAACCGTGGACAAACGTAGAATCTTATGACCAATTCCAATGTTTTATCCACCCAAAATGCCCTGCAAGACCACCACAATGCTTCTCATTTACAATAGACCATCTTGGATCAAAAATTCTAAAAATTCAGTATGATATCTTTCAGACATGTCTACACAAACCTTATAAACTTCCTTGAAGTCTTCATCATCTGCATACATAGCTTTCATAGTTGAGATCCATGCACTTTCTAATTGCATATCTTGGACTGTTAGATTCCTCCTACTTAAGGCATCAACAACCTTATTAGTAATACCCTTTTTATGTTTAACAGTGAAAGTATAAGATTGCAAAAATTCCATCCACTTAACATGTCTATGATGAAGCTTCTCTTTCCTATTAAAGAAACTTAATGCCTGGTTATCAGTGAAGACAATAAATTCTTGAGACAACAATTACTCAAAGATTGAACCATAGCATACATTTCAAGGTCATATATGGAGTACTTTTGTTTGGCTTCATTTCATTTTTTACTGAAAAAAACAACTGCCCTTCCATCTTGGCTAAGGACACCCCCTATAGCCTTGTTACTTGCATCACATTCTACCACAAAAACCTTATGAAAATCAGGTAAGACAAGGACTGGTTGTTCTGCAATTTTCTTCTTTAGGACTTCAAAAGAGTCATTTGCTGCATTAGTCCACACAAAGACACATTTCCTACCTCCTTTTCTTTTATTGATTAAAGGAGCATAAACACCACTAAAATTTCTAATAAATTTCCTATAAAAACTGCATAAACCACGAAAACCTTTTACCTCTGATGTTGAAGTAGGTGGTGGCAATTTAGGACAGCTTCTACCTTTTTTTGATCCATTTTTAAAATGCCTTTGGATATCACAAATCCCAAAAACACTAGTTCTTCCTGCAAGAATGAACACTTATCAATGTTTATCTTCAAACTTTCTTCATGGAGTTTCTTGAGGACCAAATCAAGATGATGGAGATGCTCTTCCCTGCTACTGCTAAAAATCAATATGTCATCCAAGTAGACTACAACAAATTTGTGAAGAAAAGGCTTCAAGACCTTATTCATCAAGCACATAAAGGTTCTTAGGGCATTGGATAAGCCAAAAGGCATGACTACTTATTCAAACACGCCCTCATTGGTCTCAAATGTAGACTTCCATTCATCTCCCTCTCTAATCCTTATCTAGTGATAGCCTCTTTTTAAATCAATTTTGGAATAGTGCTTAGCCCCTCCTAAAAAATCCATAAGGTCATCCATTCTTGGCATTAGGAACCTGTATCTGATGGTGATCCTATTGATGACCCTGGAGTCAGTGCACAATCTCCAAGTGCCCTCCTTTTTAGGTGAAAATATTGCAAGTACAGAACAGGGACCTATACTTTTTCTTATGAACTCTTTCTCCAATAGACCTTGTATTTGTCTAGCCACTTCTAGACTTTGTTATGGTGTAAGCTTATAGACAACCTTGTTAGGTAAGGTAGCCCCTGGTATTAAGTCAATACAATGACTGATTTCCCTCTTGGGCGACAGAGATTCATTACTATTGTCTGCAATAGTACCCTTATACTTGTCTAAGCAGTCTGCTACCTCTTTAGGACCAACATTCCTTAGGGTCTCTTGACATGGTTTCTCTCTTCTTTGGATACTCTCATTAGGCTTGACTACAACAAAAAAGCATGGTACCTTATCCTCCTTAAGGACTTTTAAGAATTATTTCTCTCCTACCATCATGACACTACTAGTTAATACCTTATCATTGGTTTCATCTAATAAAGGTGTCATTGTGAAACTCTCCCCACCCTTGGTCAAAGTGAACACATTAGTCTTATCATCATGTTGGGCATTGATGTCATTTTTCCAAGGTCTCCCTAAAAGGAGATGGAAAGCATCCATGGATACTATATCACACGTCACCTTATCTTTGTACTCCCCTATTTGAAAATCAACCCAACATTGCTCATTTATCAAAGTTTGTTGTTCTTTATTGAACCAAGAAACCTTATAAGGAGTGGGGTGTGGTATTCTTTTCAAACAAAGTTTATTCCATTACAATTGAAGCCAAATTCTCAATTGAGCCAAAGGCTAAAATTACCTTGCATACCTTTCCCTTGAATTTTCATGTAGTCTTGAATATAGACTTTCTTTGAGGAGGCTCCTTGCTGATTGGCATCAAAAGAGACCTATTGAACATCAGACGCTCTCCACTCTCTGGATCAACATGGTTGGAAGAAATGGTAGTATGGTATGAAGTGGTGCTTTGACAATCCTCTTCATGGGTTAATTGTACCCTCCTTTCTCCATGATTGTTTGTACCAACCTTCTCTAGACACGTAAATGATTGGTGACCTACTTGGTTGCAAGAAAAACATCTGCCAGTGAATATATTAGATCCCCTTCCTCAAAATCTACCTCTGCTGTTTAACCTCCTGCCTCTAAAGGTGCCCCTACTGATTGATTAAGTCTTTGAAATTTGATTGCTAGAATCTCCTTGATTTTTAGGGAAGGATCCTCTATTGTTGAACCTACCTCTTCCTCTAAAGGTATTGCCTCTTCCTCTATGGATTTTTTCCCCTCTTCTATTTTGCTTCTCTTCAATCTTTAGAGAAATCTAAAAAAACTTATGCACAAAATCTGATGTAGCCAATTTAAGCTCATCTTGTATGCTATATTTAAGACCATTTATATACCTATCAAGTTTCTGCTTTTCACTTTCATACATCTTTGCCTTAAGAGTTAAATTATGAAATTCTTAGGTATAAGCACTTACATCTAGGTCCTTTTGTTTTAAGTTTTGCAACTATTTATGGAGCATTACCTCATAGTCGTTAGGGACAAATTGCTTCTTGATCTTAGTCACCATCCTCTTCCATGTGGTGATGGGGTTTTTGTCTTCTTCAACCCTCTTATTTTGGAGGAAGTTCCACCAACTCAAAGATGGTCCTTTTAATCTAGATTTTGCTATCTTTACCCTCTAATTTGCAGGTATATATTCACATTCAAAATGACTCTCAAGAGCCTCTATCCAATCCATGCATTCATCAGGGTCTAACTTACCATGGAACATAGGTAGATCCACTTTTTCCTTCTTTCCTACTCTTTCTAGGGCTGCAAGTATGGCCCTGTGGTCTTTAGGCACATAGCCTTGTTCAAGATGTCTCTCATCCTCCTCTTCTTCTCCCTCTGAGTCTTCATTCTCTCCTCTACGTACTTGTCCTTTTATCTTTTCAAGTTTTTTTTTCATGGTTTTGTTCTCTTCTTTGACTGCTCTGCTTTCAGCCATCTACTCCTTTAATATCTTGGCTAATTCCACATTTGTGATCCTCAAAGGGACTTCCCTATCTCCCTCATCTCCCTCATCTCCCTAAAAAATGATGTCTTCTTCTTTGCTTCCCAAACATAGTCTTGGTGGCTCTGATACCACTTGGTGCAGAGTGCACAACAAGAAGTGTAGACCTAGGCCTACCCTCTCCCTTCAAGTTGGATAGTGTTCCCAAATTCTGCAATCCTTCAATAGGATATTTGGACTTCTCTTACACAACAAAAATCTTTGAATCCCTTCTGCACAAGGTGATTCCCTTCTAACTTGTTCTACTCCAAGTCTTCAAGTTCTTGGAGACAATATCTCCAAACTAGCCCCAACATGGACTATTGATTCAACCTAACCTTAGACTCTTCCTAGGGGTTATAACCTTACAAAATACTCCCAAGGATTGACTTTCCACAATCACTTAGCCTTTCCAAACCCTTAACATGAAAATCTCTGAATTTGACCTTAATCCTACTAGGTCTCTAAACAAAGTTCCTTCTTTCAAATGGGGTAGTGAACATGGAACCAAGGCTATTCAATATTGGTTTTCAGATCCCCCAACATGACCCTTACAAATCCCAGAGAAACAAACACCAAGTCACCAACCCTACTCCAACACTGTCAAACTGTCACAATGACACTCTAGCCCAATTGATCAATTTAGACTAGGGTATGATGGAATGGCTCAATAATGGGCACATAAAATTGACGCAGTCATTTGGTGGTCTTCTATATACTTCATATAGTCAGAAACCTTCACCAACTTGGACCCATGACACCCTTCAATTGTTATTGCACGCAATCTTTCTCTGTACTAGCTAAATACATGGCATGCATTTAGCCCAGGGCATCAACATAGAAGCACCCGATGAACTCCCACACCTCTGAGCCTTTGGGATATTAAATTACATTTCCTTAACTTGTATTTCACCAAGGGGCATCGAATTCCACTAGTGAAAATACAAGTTAGGGCCACATCTTCATCACAAACCCCAATTATTGAGGTTTCAGACCTACAACAAAACAAACCTCTCTAACTTGCACAAATCAAAACCAAATTAACTCAAACCAAATACAAAAGAAATTAGATTAATCCCACAACACTGCAATGTCAATTGATCCCAAGCTTCAATCTGTGCACGTCTGTACAATGAAGAAATGCTCAGAAAAATGTGGGTTTTTTATTAAAATTTGCTTCAAAATATGTCTTGTCTGAATCTCCCCAATCTGACATGCTTCTTACATCATAAATACCTCTCATCAACTGATCCAACCAGTTCAAATGTGGTTGTGACTGTTGAAATCAGAGTTGCAAGATTTCGAGCAACTTTTTGAAAAGTTGCTTGAGCAACATTTTCAATATTGACAACATTTTGTCAATTTCTAACAACATTGATATTATTGTATCCCACCAAGTGGGAAATGACTCTAAACACCTAGGAATGATGAAACACATCCAAATAAGTCCCAAGGAAGCCCTCTGCAACCTACAAGATAAAATTCAAAAAAAACCTAAAGAAGCAGTCGAGTGAACTAAGGAATCCTCTGGTTTATAGATGCACCAAAAGATCCTTGTCCACACAAGATGGACCAAACACACACATGCTAGGATGGTTCCAAGAATCATCTCTTATTACAATTGAAAACAAAGAAATAAAATGAAATAGAAGATTTAGGTGCCCTTCACCAAGGATGGATGATATAATGGATTGTTTGAGTGGGGAAAAGTATTTTACAAAGATAGATTTAAAGAGTGGTTATCATCAGATCAGAATCAGAGAAGGGGATGAGTGGAAGTCTACATTCAAGACAAATTAAGGGTTGTATGAGTGGTTAGTAATACCTTTTGGGATTGACAAATGCACCTAGTTCTTTCATGACACTGATGAATGAGGTATTGAAGAAATTCTTGGGTAAGTTTATGATTGTTTATCTAGATGACATTCTGATTTTTAGTAAGGAAAAGGAGTATCATTTTCTGCATCTAAGACAAGTGTTGCATAGGTTAAGAGAGGATAATTCATTGATAAATATCAAGAAGTGTTCTTTCATGAAAGAGGAGATAATGTATTTGGGATTTCCAATTTCATAAGATGGATCCTGAGAAGGTTAAAGCAATTGTTGAATGACCTACACTTGAAAGTGTTGGAGAGGTAAGATCATTTCATGGAATGGCTAGTTTCTACTTTAAGTTTATCACAAATTTTAGTTCGGTTTATAGTCCTATGACTGAGACAATGATAGGTGACTAAAATGATTTCAAGGAGACAAGTGGAGCACAAAGGAGTTTTGAATTGTTGAAACAAAAGGTTATTGAATGACATGTGTTAGCTTTACCTGATCTTAACAAAGTATTTCAAGTGGATTGTGACGCAAATGGGAGTGCAATTGGAGAAGTGATAACTCAAGAAGGTGGACCTATTGGTTATTTCAGTGAGAAGTTGAATGATGCAAAGAGAAGATATTCAGTTTATGATGAGGAAACCTATACCATAATTCAAGACTTGAAGAAATGGAGGCATTATCTATTGCCTAAGGAGTTTGTGTTGTATACTGATCCTCAAGCATTGCAATATTTGAACAATCAAGGTATGGTAAATCAGAGACACATGACAAACATGACTTAACAACATTTTATTGCATTTCTTATTACAAATTGTCATTATTTGTTCCAATACACCCCAATTCACCCTTAGGGATGATTTTGTCCTTCTAGCTCTGCTTGGATCCATGGTGACCCTAGGTGTCTTCATAGGTGCTCCTACACCATACACCCCACCTTGGAAAAAGTTCTTGTCCCAAGAACTAAGGGATTGTGTTTTCTTGCCACCCATCCTCCTTATAGCTGGTCCTCTCCTCTGATCTTTATGAGTCCTCTAACGAGCATCCAATTTTGTCCTCCTATCCTTCACACCTGCATGAAAACAATGGGAAACAAAAGAAGAAATGGGATCAAGATCAAATCTGTCATCATGCTTCAGAATGGACTTACGCAAACAATGATCTTGTACTTTTACAAACTATCCTTGCAACTATATTATAGGATCAAATAGACCCTTCCTTATGTCCTTCAATGACACCACTATACTTTTCTTGACTGAGTTTTCCAAAGGACACCGCATTGTGCCAATAAGGACACCATCTCCCTGCTCTATTTTCTGCCTTACAATCAATACCTTATGACTGTCCACAAACTTATCCTTCAAGACCAATAAAGTGGTCTTAAGCCGATGTTCTCTAGTTACAATATCCTCATGCTTTGGAATCTGCAAATCACAATATGTTTTTGCACCAAAGACAATAATACTACCAAATTCTTCTACTTGGCTTGGAAGAGGTTTAAGGGTGAATTTTCTTCCCTCCTTGTGCACCACATACTCATTCTTCAAACCAAAATGAATGGTCTATCTTGAAGCCTTCCATGGTCTCCCTAAGATGATGTGGCAACATTTCATGGGAAATATATCACATAGAACCCTATCAACATAACCCCCAATTAAAAAATCTATATATGCTTGCTCCGCAATCACAATAATTTGATCATTACTGACCCAAGAGGCCCTATATGGTCTTCCGATGGGAAATTTAGGAAAGTTTAACTTGTTGACCATCTCATAGGATGCTAGATTATCAAATGAACCAGAATCTATGATAACCTTACAAACTTTTCCATAACATTTACAATTTGTTCTAAAACTGGATACCTTGGGTATATGTTGAATAGGTGACCTTCCCATCAAGGGGCACTCAACTTCTTCAAGGTATGCATAGTCATGGTGTGTTCCTTCTTCCTCTTGTTGTTCACTGTCCTCTTCTTCTTGAGCCAAATGAACCCTCTTGTTATTCTTCTTAGCTTCTCTTGCAGGACACTTGTAGAATGGGTTCCCTTCTTCACCACACTTGTAGCATTTTCCAAGGAAACTCTTTCCTCTACCACTTCTTTGTTCTTCATTATGATCTATGAATTTCTCCTTCCCCTTCTCAATCCATCCTTGGTTTGGATTCACTCCTTTGCCCTTGTTTTGTTTCCCTCTTGAACCATCTTGCTTCTCTTGCCTTCTTCTAAGCTTGTCTTCTGCCTTCATTGCCAACTTATAGCAATCTTCAAGAGTCCTTGGTGTGGCCATGTCACTTCATCTTGGATATTGTACCTCAACCCTCCAAGATATCTAGCCACCTTCCCTTCCACATCTTCATCATGAGAGGCTCTGATGTCAAGCTTGTGGAATTCCTCTGTATACCTTTGGATATCCATGTCCTTCTGCTTCAACCCTTGAATCTTCTTGAAGAGTTGAACCTTTTAGTCCTTAGGTAGAAACTTATCTCTCATGTTTTCTATCATTCTAGGCCATGATGTGATCTTTGGCAGGATTTTCTTCCACCTCTTTGCTTGTAGGAAGACCCACCATAACAATGCATAACCCTTAAGCCTTGCTTTTGCAATCTTAACCTTGTGTTTGTCTTCAATATCCTCACAGACAAAGTGGTTCTCAATAGCACTGAACCAATCAAGGAGAACTTCCTCATCCATCTTCCCATCATACATTGATATCTTTGTCTTGACTTTGGATTCTCCTCCTTTAATTGCCTTCAAGATCTTTACTAGTCTCGAATCCTCAAGATCTAACCCTTCTTCAACAGGTTCCTATTTTTCTTCATATTCATTATCACAAGGGTCTGAACACCTCTTCTCAACAAGATTGGTCAACCTTTCAATCACTTCTTCCAATCTCTTTTTTTTTTTGCTTTCTCCATGACCATCGTAGCAATCTCCATGTTTGTCAACTTTGGAGGCATGTTTAGAGCCTCTTCTTCAAACTTGTCAAAATCCTCCTCAGACATACAGGTCTAACCTTCCTCCCAAAGCTCTTACTTGGCTTTGATAACACTTTATGCAGAGGTAAGGGTAGTGACTCTTGGCAATCAGATGGGTTGAACTAACAAGTGGAATACAAGGTTCAAAACACCCTTCCCAAATGGACTCAAGGTGTGACTTTAGACCAACCACTTGACTCAATGCTTCTAAAGAAAAAAGAGACTTTTTTCAACCAAATTCAAAAGGATTAAACAGTTTATGGGGTCCCAAACAATGGTTATTCACAAAATGCTTGGATCAAGTAGAGAGACCTAATTGCACGGTATTAGGCCAACAATAGGCTTCCAAAATTCACAACTTATGAAACTTCTTAAATAATTTTCAAATAAATGGAGTTTTTAGATACCCATTACCAAGGTTTAAAACATATGGAAAACTTAGTATACTTTGAACTAAATATCACTGTGTTCTGCAACTATGCACAAAACATAGTCATTTTACAAAGTAACTACTAACTCCACACAACCTAAAGACATCAAATCTTGCACAGTGACTCCTTATGTCCTCTAAGGCATAAATATGAAAGGAATTAGGTCTAGACCTTTAGAAACACCAAAAGCCCCAAATTAGGTCTTCAAACCCTCCAAAACTAGGGCTTCTCCAATCTAGAATCTCCAAGCACTATCTCCTTCAATTGATGGACCAAACACAATCCCCTGACCATGCTATGGAGGATTATAACATAATATAGTGCCCTCCTTTAGGTAGAATGAATACTGCTATAGCCAAGGAGCCAAATTTATGTCCATTTACCTTGCAACAGTTAATCAATGGTGATTACCTAACACTTTTGATGGTTATTCTTGCATAGAGAGTGTTAGAAATCTATAATACATATGTATGATTCATCCCCAATTCACAGTGGTTACAAAAAGGGGATGAATCTCATTTCATCCTCTAAAATAATGCCAAAATTATGCCCTGTCACGGTACAGACAAACCCTTTTGTCAACAAACTAAACACAAATGAGTTGAAATGAATTCAAAGAGGTTTTACATCACTCAACAATGTGTATTCAATGCATTAGACCAACTGAGACATCCAAAAGATATAAAAATTTGCAAAAACAAACACTTTTATTGCTTCAAACTTCCTCGGTCCATACAATCTCTGTTACCACGCTGTACTCCCTCTCCCAACATTAGAGGGAATGTAAATATGAGACTTATAACTGTCCCAACTATTTCCCATCGGTTTGGATAGGTTACAATTGCATTTAGAGGCTAAAACATTAGTTCCCTCCAAATCCCATTTGTCTGTTACTATTTGAAAATTCAAATTATGAACTCTTTAATCTTTAAACAAATTGACCTCCTAATTTTGATCATTGATGAATAGCTGATCAAGATGACTTATTAAACTTCCCAAAACACTTCTAAACTCCAATTGATGCATTGGACTCTATTGGTCCACTTACAAAGAAATATTTGGTCCTAGTCCTTTACTCGGACAAATAGGACTTAACAACATTTTATTGCATTCATTATTACAAATTGTCATTATTGGTTCCAATACACCCCAATTCACCCTTAGGGATGTTTTTTTCCTTCTAGTTCTTATTGGATCCATGGTGACCCTAAGTGTCTTCATAGTTTCTCCTGCACCATACACCCCACCTTGGAAAAATTTCTTGTCCCAAGAACTAAGGGATTGTGTTTTCCTACCACCCATCCTCCTTGTAGGTGCTCCTCTTCTATGCTCTTTGTGAGTCCTCTGATTAGCATCCAATTTTGTCTTCCTATCCTTCACACCTTCATGCAAAGAGTGAGAAATAAAATAAGAAATGGGACCAAGATCAAATTTGTCATCATGCTTCAGAATGGACTTCTATAAATAGTGATCTTGTACTTCTGCAAACTGTCCTTGCAACTACATTCTAGGATCAAATAGACCCTTCCTTGTGTCCTTCAATGACACCACTGTACTTTCTTCACTGAGTGTTCCAAAGGACACTACATTGTACCAATAAGGAAACCATTTCCATGCTTTTCTTTCTACCTTACAGTCAATACCTTATGAATGTCCACAAACTTATCTTAAAAGACCAATAAATTTGTCTTAGACTGATGCTATGTAGTTACAATATCCTCATGCTTTGGAAGCTGCAAATCAACATATGTTTTTGCACAAAGACAATGATACTACCAACTTCTCCTACTTGGCTTGGAAGAGGGTTAAGGGTGAATTTTATTCCCTCATGCACCACATACTCATTATTCAAACCATAATGAATGGTCTGCCTTGAAGCTTGCCATGGTCTCCCTAAGATGATGTGGCAACATGTCATGGGAAATATATCACATAGAACCCTATCAACATAATCCCCAATTGAAAAATCTACTTATGCTGGCTCTGTAATCACAATATTCTGATCATTACTGACCCAAGAGGCCCTATATGGTCTTCTAATGGAAAATTTAGGCAAGTTTAACTTATTGACCATCTCATAGGACACTAGATTATCAAATGAACCAGAATCTATGATAACCTTACAAAATTTTCCATAACATTTAATATTCATTCTAAAAATGGATACCTTGGGTATATGATGAATAGGTGACCTTACCATCAAGAGACACTCACCTTCTTTAGGGTATGCATAGCCATGGTGTGTTCCTTCTTCCTCTTGTTGTTTACTATCCTCTTCTTCTTGAGCCAAATGGACCCTCTTGTCATTCTTCTTAGCTTCTCTTCCAGACACTTGTAGAATGGGTGCCCTCCTTCACCACACTTGTAGCATTTTCCAAGGAAACTCTTTCCTCTACCACTTCTTTGTTCTCCATTTTGATCCATGAATTTCTCCTTACCCTTCTCAATTTGTGCTTGGTTTGGATTCACTCCTTTGCCCTTGTTTTGTTGCCCTCTTGAAATTCCTTGCCTCTCTTGCCTTCTTCTAAGCTTTTCTTATGCCTTCATTGCCAACTTGTAGCAAATTCAAGAGCCCTTGGTGTGGTCATGCTCATTTCATCATAGATATTGTACCTCATCCATCCAAGATATCTAGCCACCTTCTCTTCCACATCTTCATCATGAGAGGCTCTGATGTCAATCTTGTGGAATTTCTTTGTATACCTTTGGACATGCATGCCCTTCTGTTTCAAGCCTTGAATCTTCTTGAAGAGTTGAACCTTTTAGTCCTTAGGTAGAAACTTCTCCCTCATTTTGTCTATCATTCTATGCCATGATGTGATCTTTGATATACTTTTCTTCCACCTCTTTGCTTGTAGGCAGTCCCACCATAACAATGCATGATCATTAAGCCTTTCTTTTGCAATCATAACCTTGTGTTTGTCTTCAATGTCCTTACATTTAAAGTGGTTTTCAAAAACACTGAACCAATCAAGGAGCACTTCCTCATCCATCTTACCATCATACATTGGGATCTTTGTCTTTACTTTGGATTCTCCTCCTTTAACTGCCTTCAGGATCTTCACTAGTCTAGCATCTTCAGGATCTAACCCTTCTTTTACAGGTTCCTATTCTACTTTATCTTCATTATTACGAGGGTTTGAACCCCTCTTCTCAACAAGATTGGTCAACCTTTCAATCACTTCTTCCAATCTCTTGTTCTTTTCTACTTTCTCCGTGACCATCGTAGCAAGATCCATGTTTGTCAGCTTTGGAGGCATGTTTGGAGCCTCTTCTCAAAATCTTCAAAATCCTCCTCAGACATACACACCTAACCTTCCTCGCAAAGCTCTTACTTGGCTCTGATACCACTTGATGCATAGGTAAGGGTAGTGGGATCCTCACAATTAGATGGGTTGAACTAACAAGGGGAATACAAGGTACAAAACACCCTTCCCAAACACCCTTCCCAAATGGACTCAAGGTGTTACTTTAGACCAACCGCTTGACTCAATTCTTCTAAATAAAAAAGAGACTTAATTCAACCAAACTCAAAAGGATTCAATAGGTTATGGGGTCCTAAACAATGGTTATTCACAAAATACTTGGATCAAGCATTGAGACCTAATTGCACAATATTAGGCCAGCAATAGGATTCCAAAATTCATAACTTAAGAAACTTTTGAAACACTTTGAAAATAAATGGGGTTGTTAGATACCCATTACCAAGGTTTACAAAATATGGAAAACTTAGTACAGGTTACTTTGGGCTAAATATCACTGTCCCCTGCAACTATGCACAAAAATCATGATTTTACAAAGTAACTACTAATTCCATACATCCTAAAGACCTCAAATCTTGGACAATGACTCCTTATGTCCTCTAAGGCATAAATATGAAATTAATTAGGTCTAGACCTCTAGAAACACCAAAAACCCCAAATTAGGTCTTCAAACCCTCCAAAACTAGGGCTTCTCCAATCTTGACTCTGCAATCACTATCTCCTTCTATTGATGGACCAAACACCATCCCCTAACCATGCTATGAAGGATTCTAACATAATATAGTTCCCTCCTTCATGTAGAATGACTACTTCTATAGCCAAGGAGCCAAATTCATGTCCATTTACCTTGCACCAGTTAATCAATGGTGATCACCTACAACTTTTGATGGTTATTCTTACATAGAGAGTGTTATAAATCTATAATACATATGTATGATTGATCCCCAAGTCACAGTGGTTACAAAAAGGGGATGAACTTCATTTCATCCTCTAAATCAATGCCAAATTTATGCCCTGTCACAGTACAGTCAAACTCTTTTGTCAGCAAATTCAATACAAATGAGTTGAAATGAATTCAAAGAGGTTTTACATCACTCAACAATGTGTATTCAATGTATTAGACTGACTGAGACATTCAAAAGATTAACAAATAAGCAAAAACAAACACTTTTATTGCTTCAAACTTCTTCAGTCCGTACAATATATGTTTCCAGGCCATACTCCCTCTCTCCCAACATCAGAGGTAATATAAATATGAGACTTATAACTATCCCAACTATTTCATGCCAGTTTGAAGAGGTTAAAATTGAATTTAGAGGCTAAAAAATTAGTTGCCCCCAAATCCTATTAAACTGTTACTATTTGAAAATTCAAACTGTGAACTCTTTAATCCTTAAACAAATTGACCTCCTAATTTTGATCATTGATCAATAGGTGATGAAGATGACTTATTAGACTTCCCTAAACACTTTTAAACTCCAATTGACCCATTGGATTCTATTGGTCCACTTACAAAGCAATATTTGGTCCTAGTCCTTTACTTGGACAAATAGGACTTAACAACATTTTATTGCATTCCTTATTACAAATTATCATTATTGGTTCCAATACACCCAAATTCACCCTTAGGGATTATTTTGTCCTTCTATCTCTGCTTGGATCCATGGTGACCCTAGGTGTCTTCATAGGTGCTCCTGCACCATATTATCATAGTCAGATTATTTATCACTACTTTGATTTCTAGAGCACTAAACATGTCTGTTCCATTTTCTTGTGCTATGTATTTGAAGTTTATCATAGTTGATCTTTTGATGTAGTATCTTGTTGATATTTTATGACTGATATTCTTATATGCACTTATTGATGCTCTGCATCTAAGATTCGCTTACATTTATTACTCCTGTAGCATCACATCATGTGTTGCCTTGTAGTTGTAACTATCTTCCTACAACATGATCCTAACATTGGATGACATGCTGGGCTCTACCCTCACGAGAGTCCATTTTTTCCCACATTGTGAAATATCAAATGAAGCAATCAATAATGAAACTATCCAAATGTTATCTTATGACTGCATATTGAACAAACTTGTTAAACAAAACCATGAATTGCAAAATTTGTTCTTTACCTTCCTTTCTAATCCATACGATTGATGCAAACTGTTATAATGCATTATAAGAGTAAATTATGCATGCAATGATGATGTATATGAAAGTATTTGGTATCACGAGCCTTGACACAAATTTTTATCTCCTTGTATGTATTTGGAGTAGCGAGGTGACCTCTATGAAGAATTTGAAGATGGAGTTGTTCAATTTCGGGGGTTTGTCATCACGAGGAAATGATGAATCCCTTATCTTTGTTTATACCTCCTTTTTATACTCATAATTTCCTTATTCAATGCATTATGGTAGTCAATCCCATGGCTTGAGTGGGATTATTTCATTTGACATTCATGAATAACAAAAATTCATTTAAAAATATGCAATATTGTATGGCTCTCATTTATTGTAAACTATTGCATCAATTTGTGATTCTTTTATGGCATTTTTATTTTGGAAAAACACAATTAATAACCAAGATTCACCCTTAAAACTATGAAACTTAAAAAACTCCACTTGATGGAGCTGGGAAATAAAAATGGATGATAGTTATTAGTTAATACCTTTATACACATATTTACATGCATCTCTATTAAGTATATTATATGTATCAAACACCAAATTAGAACATTAATATTATATCATGCTCTGTAGACATAGTCTTAAATAGATAATTTACGATAATAATTTATAAAAATTAGTATATAATTACATATGTTAGAAATATTATGACTGATAGGGGGTGGGGGTGAATCAGTACAAACAAGTAATGAACAAATTTAACCACCAATATAAGTAACTGCACTATTAACTTCAGAACAACAAATCATATAGCTAAAGTAAACAAATAAAAGTTAACAATATCGATCATCCGCAATCTCAACACACATAACACAAATAGTTTATCATGGAAACCCTTTTAAGAGGGAAAAAACCATGGTGGGGATGACACCCACAAGCCCAATACTGTAGGAAATGAGTTCACTCTGTTAGGATCTACAAATACCCTTTCTGAGGGTTCACCCTGTTAGGAGTGATTAGTACACTTTTAGGAGTACAATAAGATCAATTATGATCTACCTAACTAGAGGATTTCAAACCTCAATAAAGAAGCTACCTTGTTAAAGGATTTACAAATAAGAACCTGTTAATGTTCACCCTATTAAGGGATTTAACTTGCTGCAACTATTAGGGATCAACAAGATATGTTGATCTATAGAATGACACAGATTTCCTATTAGATCCTTTCCACTCCTTTATTTTCTTATATTACGTTGATCTTTGCTCCTTCAATTCATGATCACCCAATCTGAAAATATGATCACAACCCTAAAATAAGTGATTTAGTGCTCCTTATATAGACTATCATTAGGTCACACAAGACATAGAACTTTCTACCACACTCAGTTCAAAAGATTAGGCAGCCTCCTCGAAATCAATGTCAACAACATTCAATATGTCATTCTCAAATGTATTACCAATAATTAAAACTAATATGTCAGCCTCAGAACCATCTCCTTAATCAAATTAATATGAAACTTTGATCAATGATCAGATAGGTAAACTGCTTTCTCATTCAAAACATAATTCATTCAAAACTTGGGACAAACTGTTGCGATTGGAATCATGGATTCCACTTACCATATACAAACTATATCTGATGCGGGAGCATCTTGGGTTCTTGGCAATCCTGATCATCCAAAAATATGTTTTCTTTTGTTCTTTAGCTTGTTTGGAGGCTGCTCGGTGAAGTGATTGGTAACTGTTGTTTCTCGGTTACTTGTTTTGTATTTCTTTCACCGAGTCATTTATGTTTCTTGGTTATCTTCTTACCGAGTTGTTCCTATTGCTCGGTTATCTTCTTACCTAGTTGTTTATCCTAATTTGGCCGACTTTTGCATTTAATTTCTGTGGCGTAATTAATGTGGGGTCTATCATTGGGATATGTGTGGACCTAAATCTGGGTCTTTCTTTGGGATTTGAGTTCTGACCTCTTTGGTGGAGTCTTGTATATATTTGTTTACGTTCTAGATTAGTGGGGGTTAGTTTTTGGAATAGCAGATAGGAGTTTTTGTATCAGCTGGTGATAGAAGATTTAGTGTTAAGATATTTGGATGGAAGTTTTGTGACCTCGCATGTATGAAGATCATTCTGTAATTCATTTGAATGTATATGGCTGAAATTGGGAAGGCCTTACAACCCGACATGTATTGAGTTTGATGAATTAATGCAAAGTATCTATTCTTTCTTCTCTCCTTGTGTTTTTGTTTCCATGTTGTTCTGCAAGGTCGGTCTGGATAGCTAGGAGTTCCCTCGGGCCCCTATTTTCCTTGCCCAACTTGTGTCAATATCTATGATGGAAACATCTGAATCTTTCCTTAACTCGACCACTACCACAATCTGTCTGATAGTGTTCTTCTTGAATGTCAGTCAACATACATAGTTGATTTTCCCTTTACCGATCATGAACAATTATTACAGATCACTGCAATCATGATAATTGAATACATTGACATCAATGACAAAAAAATATGCCTCAAATCATGACCGCTCTTCATATCCTCCAAAACTACCATAATACCAAAAATTCCCCCCTTTGGCATTGATGGAAAGAAATTCTAATTTGCATTTGCATAAAATTTTAAGTATAATTTAACTTGTACTCCCCCTTTCTCTATACATTATCTCTACTCATTGTCTGCTCATCTTTCTCTACTCATTCTCCCCCTTTCTGTCAATAATGAAAAATAATCAGATATTAAAATTACATTCTGTCAAAGACATCCTTGAAGAGTGTTTATGTAGACTCTAATGTTCTCTCCCATGACTCTTGTAAATTCTCCATAGATAGAAGTTTCCCATGTATAACCGATGTTAATCCTTCAAAATCACTCAAAGTACTCACCTCTCATAGACTAAGTGTGTCCTTTTCATTTATCACATGCTATTTCATAACATCAATAGTGGGGGCCAAATGAGTCTGCATCTCCATAAGTGTAATAATTCTTTTATCCTATTCACTTTGCAACTACCTCACTGTGTGAGTAATCAGTTTGACCTTACCACTGAATTCTGATGCTGAACTAGAAATGGGATCAAAATTTGCAATCAAAGTATTAAGGTCCAGTTGAGAATCATCTCTCTTTTTCTCAAGGTCTTTTCTAAAAAGTTGTAAAATTAGAAAATTTCACAAGTATCTATCCTATCTCCTGTAGGATTTCCTTTACCTTATTCACTTGATTTGTAAGTGACCCTGTATCTACTAAAATAATCTCCCTCAACTTACCAGCTCATATATTTTCATATTATTTCATGGAAAACTTCATAGCTTCATTCTCCATGTCAGGTACTTGATCAGGATTATCCTTGACCAATATACCCAGCCGATCAATAATATTATCTTGTTTTTCATATCCCACAGTAGGGACAAAATTCCTCATGATGTTTCTGGCTCCTTTCAGTATTCTTACCTTATTTTTCTTTCCTTTCAATTTTTCCCTTTCTAATTTATCCTTAAGCTTATCAGACATTTTTAATAGCTCCTTGGAGCTCATCTAAGTAATATCAATAGTTATTTTCATTTCTTCATCTTCAGTAACTTCTTCATATTCTTCCTCAAAACTAGTTGAATTCTTTATTTTTCTCTTCTTCACTATGCTACCTTTACTGGTTAGATTTAGCTTCCTCTTCACTGAAATTATATCATTATCATCCTTATGTCCATCCTTTTGTTCTGCCACTTCCTCAGCAATCTGCACTTTTGGTTCTTCAACATTAGTTTGAATATCAAGATTTTGTATCTGCTCTTGGATATCAGAGATAACATTATCTATGACATCATTAATCTCTTCATTTTCTATCTCATGCACTTTTCCTTTCTGTTCTACCGATTTGTATTCAGATGCAGTCTTTGACTTTATTAACTTTATCCATAAATCCATTGTCTCATCTCTTACCAATTTTATTTCTCCAATGAGAATTATTATAACTCTGATTCTTGTCTTAAATTCTACTCTCCTTGCTTCAACCATTAAATTTACCTCTCCTGTAGTTAATTCAGGATGCAAAAGTGCAAGTTCCTGTTCCATCATTACTCTATCAATATTCAAAGCTTCTCTCCATCTTTTTTCGATTTCCTTGTATAGTTCCTTTGGTATAGCCTTGAATAGTTCACTCGGTGCTTTGAAAAAAGTATGTAGACTTTCTACAACTGTGTCTTCTATATGAATTTTCTCTTCACTGACAAATTTATCAAAGTGAGTCCACACTTATGTCAATCTTCCATATTCCTTAATATCTTTAACAACATTGTCAAGAATAACAATATTGTCAATTTTGTGAGTTTCCTCAATAGGCTTTCCTACTATAGTAGACTTCTTTCCAATAGGTCTCAATTCCTTTTGATCCTTCTCAGAATCATTTTCAACTTTTTCTTCTTCAAACTTTTCCTTACCTCCTTTCTTACTCTTTAACTCTTTATAGCCTGATGTCATTTCTTTCTTTCTTCTATAAGTTTTTTGAAGTCTCAGGTGAATCATTTTCTTTCTTAGTCAAAATAAGAGTATTAGATGTAGATTTAGTTTGTTCTAGTAATTAATTCCTAGTTACTCTTTCAGGTGTAATCTATTCAACTTCAACTTTAGTATCCTTGACTTCTACAACAACAGATGTGCCTGCCTCCTTATTCTCCATTTTCTTTCTATGTTTTATCATCATTTTTGGTGTTATGCCACTCATTTTGGCTATATTGTCAACTTGTTTCCTAATCTTTCTTTGGATTACCAGTACTCTTAGTTGACTATGAATTTTCAATGATGACTCTTCATAGGTTCCAAACCTAGGTGTTCAAGCATCAACTTGTTTTGACAACAGAACATCAACATGAATAGTAACTAGGTCACCATCAACTTCATAACCCATGGCTAGTATCCAACATGTCCTAGGTTGCACTGCTTGCAACATACAAGTATCTATATCTACTGGAAAACACATATCATCTTTATACTTTTCAACAATATTGGTTGGGATTATTTCTCTTAAGTGCATTTTTCCTTGAAAATATTTAAAGCAATCAAACATAACCTTATTAAAATGGTTTCCTAAACTCTTGATAAACTGCTTAATCTGCATTACTATCGGTCTATCCTCTGACCAAGTAATAAAACCTATTCCAGGAAAATGATTCTGCAAGTAACTGAACATACATAATAGGAGTGATCCATATTTGAATGACTGCTTCTTATCTTTGTTGATCTTCTCCATGTTCACAAATAATTGTCTCCTCAACATCTCACAAAGATCATATTTTGTATCTTCCTTCATCATTATGTATGCAACATGAATAGCTCCACCAGGTACACTGTTCAACCAACTACATTGATATAATCTATAACCTATCACCATTGAAGCGAACCTCACTTCCTTATCTTTTATATC
Organism: Thuja plicata; assembly: GCA_018584345.1. Taxonomy (NCBI): domain Eukaryota; kingdom Viridiplantae; phylum Streptophyta; class Pinopsida; order Cupressales; family Cupressaceae; genus Thuja; species Thuja plicata. Next base: position 3,094,010 of record MU223708.1, on the reverse strand, counting down.
CTTGATAGTCATGGCTCGGTGATCTTGTTTGGATTCGGTCAAGTGAGTAACCAAATTTGGAGCAATAGTCCATAGAGTTGGTGCCTCATCAGTCACACAAAATCTAGTAACTATGTTGCTTAAATCCTTTGTAATCTTGTGTGGCTTGTCCAGCCAAATGAATTGATCATGGACTCTGCTCAATACATATCTTATCCATTCTTGATGAAAATCATCAGGTATCTCAGCCGCATAAGTGAAAATTTGTTCATTAGATGCATATGTTCCTCCTTTAATCTGTGGTCATTACACAGTTTAAGAAACACATTGTAGATATCGTCAACTCCAAGTTATTCAAGTTTTCAGTGGAGGAAAGAATGAATGTCTTCTATCAAAAATACACCATAGGGTATCGAAGACAGGGCACCCATTGGATCATTCTCATTTTCTTTCATCGGGTGTAACTTGAATATGGATCTTGGCTCATCAATGATGTCGACCAAAAATGGAGTATCCATAATGAAAACAATTAGCAACAACAATGATTCCTGTAAAGATCTTTGCAACACAAGTGATAACCTCGACTTCACCGATAAGAGTTCTTCGACAACTGATTGAATTTCATCCTCAAAATCTTAATCCACAAATACAAATAGCTCTTGCTATAGAAATTATTAAAATGATCTTTATTAAAGCTCGATAGCATGTAAAGTGATAAATGAGTTTGCTTTCTCATATTCATAATTTTTGAGAATGTAGTCCTTAATCACAACGATCAAAAGATGTTTTCAACCAATCACAATAGTTAAAACATAATAATCGATATACACATGCACAAAAACACTTTATCTTCACTAACCATTATTAAATCACAAATAGACATCTCAAAATGCATATGAATCTTACCACTCATGAATTTAGGGGATCGATAAATGATTTGACTATAAGTCCTCCCCTTAAGCAAAATAATGTGCTTAGTTCACTGATGGATATTCCACACTTCCTGGACTTGTGGAGTTCTTAGTTAACTCTGAAAAATTCAATTCTCCTTTCCTCAACCATGTCTTATTCATATAGTTTTTGACTTTATCAGCATTAACAATTTACTTTCCTTTAGCATCTTCATCATTGTTTATTGGTTGACCTCTAGTATACTTTCTTTCTCTGCATGATCTAGAAAGATGACCAAATTTTTTACATACATAACAAACCATACCTATTGGATTCTAGTGTCCATCATTGCCTCCGAATGACCTTAATATGCAATTCACAGCCACATGTCCATAGTTGTTACAATTAGAACAAGTAACATCTTACCGGTTACCTTGATTGATAGGTCTCTGAGTGTTGTGATAATATGACCACTGGTTGTTGATTCCCTCCTTGCACTCATTAGCTCTATGTCCAAAATTGTTGCAATAATAACAAAATCCATGAAATGCATTAGATCTAGCATTGTAGTTATCAACTCTACCATAGGAATTTCCTGATCTAGCTGTAGAACCTCTAAGTCTAACATTTGGACCAATAGGTTTAAGCCAACATACATTAGCAGTATGAACTTCCTTATGATAATTAAAACATACCGGTTTATACCTTCTCTTTCCAGTGTTAATGTTCACCCTAGGTGTTTATTTTACTTCTGCATTGATGTCCTTAGTACCAGATGATTCACCAGCTTCAATGTTTGAAAAACCTAAACCTTGTTCTCTCCATTCATCCTCTATCTTCCAAGTTGTTCATAAAGTTTAGCTTTATGAATTTCTCTAGCAGATTTTTTGCAGCTTTCAAATGTTCTTTTACCTTTTCATTATGTTTCCTTATTCCATCATTCTCTCTTTCCATTTAATTTTTTTCTTCATTTGAGTCATGTAAATGTTCTTGCAATATAGAAACCTCTTTCTCTGATCTAAATAGTTGCTCCACCTTTTCTATTAGGGTTTCATCTTTATCCTTTATGGAATTTTGAACAATTTTCTTGGCATCCTCAACAACTCTTCTTCTTTTAAGTTCCTCAACCATCCTAATAGACTGACTTTAAAGATCTCTTTTCAGATTTGCCACTTCTCTTTTGAGTCCACTATTTTTATCCATCAGATCTGCAAGTGCTTCTTCAGAAAAACTCCTTTTCGACAAGTGTTCAATGTAGTCTTGACTTTTACTCAATTGTTCAGTGAGCTCTCTTCTCTTAGAAAGGGAATGCCTCATCTTTTCCTTCAGTTCATTGATAAATTTTCTTACATCCTCAAGTTTATTTTCATACTTGTATCTATCCATGTTAAATTATAGGGATCATTTCCTCATGCTGGTAGGCTTAATATCAGGAGGACCAATGCTCTGATACCAATTTTTGGAAATCTTATGACTGAGATGGGGGTGATTTAGGTAATGAACAAATTCGACCAGAGACATAAGTAACTACACTATTAGCTTCCAAACAATAAAGCATATAACTAAATTAAAAAAATAAAAATTAACAATATGAATCATCCACAATCTCAAAACACATAACACAAATATTTTATCGTGGAAACCCTTGTAAGAGGAAAAAAAACACAACGGGGATGACACCCACAAGCCCAATACTGCAATAAATGAGTTCTCCATGTTAAGAGCTACAAATACCCTTTCTGAGGGTTCACCCTGTTAGGAGTGATTAGTACACTGTAAGGAGTACAGTAAGATCAGTTATGATCTATCTTGCTAGAGGATTTCAAACCTCAATAAAGAAGCTACCCTGTTAAAGGATTTACAAATAAGAACATGTTAAAGTTCACCCTGTTAAGGGATTTAACCTATTGCAACTGTTAGGGAACAACAAGATATGTTGATATGTAGAATGACACTATTTGCCTATCAGATCCTTTTTGCTCTTTTCCTTTCTTACTCTATACTAATATTTTCTCTTTCAATTCCTAACCGCCCAATCTAAAAATATGATTGCAACCCTAAATCAAATGATTTAGTGCTCCTTATATAGAGTTTCATTAGGTCACACAATACCTAGAACTTTCCACTATAGTCAGATCAAAAGATTAGCCAACCTCATCAAAATCAGCGTAAAAAAACATCCAATATGTCATCTTCAAATGTATTATCAATAATAAAAACTAATATGTCAGCCTCAGATCTACTGCCTTAATCAAATTAATACAAAACTTTGATTGGGGATCAGATAGGTAAATTGCCTTCTCATTCAAAACATAATTCATTCAAAACTTGGGATAAACCGTTGTAGTTGGAATCATGGATTCCATTTACCATATACAAACTATGTCTATGATCACAACATATGAATATTTCCTCAACTCGACCACTACCACAATCCGTGTCTGATATTATTCTTCCTGAACACCAGTCAACATACATAGTTGATCTTCCTTTTACCGATCATGAACAGTTCTTGGGTGTCTACAAGAAGTTGAGTCCCACTTTTGGGCAAAAAGTGGAAGTGTTTTTCCTATTTTTCAATTTTTTTGTCAATTAATGTCAACATTTGAGGCACTTAGAGATTGAATCTTGAAACAATCCATTAGTAGAAAATGTAGTGCTTGGATTCTAGTTTTCAAATATGTAATTTATTTGAACACCCACATGGTAGAAAATAAATTTTAGTAGGCATGTTTAAAAACCCCTTTTTCAAAATGCATGTTTCAGGACCATACCCTACATGTGTACGACCACCCTATTTGAAGTAAATAAATAAATTTTTCTGAATCCTTCTAGGGGAAGGTACCTAACACGTCAAAGATTGGTCAGAATATTTTTCCTTATTTTTAAATTGAATATTTTTTTTATTAATTTTTAATTGACTATAAAGTACATTTTGAAAACCTTTGGTGTAAGACCACCATAATTTGATGTAAATTTCACTTTTTTAGATTTTATTTTTATTTTTATTTTTGAATTAAATTCTATGTAGATTGGGCTCATATAATTCATTTTTCAAAAACCTAAAATCAAAAAAGTTATTAAAATTTTAGTAAACCTTACTATTTCAACTTTAGGTACCACTTTGGCATAATAATTATTGTAAAAATACTAAAAAATTTCATATCAATATAAAATTTATATTTTTCTAATTTGTACAATTTGAACTGAAATGGGTTTTCGTTTCGTCTAAAAATACATTCGGGAAGACCTCCAAAAAATCGTTACAAAGTGCAAATTTTATTTTTAAATGCCTTAGCCATATTTTGGCAAGGACAAGCACAGACTTGGTGGGACCAAGCCTGTCCCGAACCAAAAGATAGGGTGAAGGTACAGTCCCCACTTCTGGTTTTAAGAAACGGGCACCTGTTATTTAAAATTCAAAAAATGGGTGCCCGTTTCATTTTGGACCGTTGAAACCGAAATGGGCACCCGTTTTATGGAATGAGCACCTGTTTCATAAACGGTCACCCGTTTCATTTAAATAATGGGTGCCCATTTCTGAAAGATCTGTTGGAGACAAAAAACTATTTTGTGGGCCTGATCTCAATGATTGATGATTATTCAATCTTTTTTATGACATATCTGTATTGCAAAAAGAATATTGTCAACCAACATTCTCTTTTCTTGTCTTATTCTGGATCTAACAAGAAGGGATTAATTTGAATTCAAATTTTGGTGCAAATATGCGATCAAAGAAATGTAGAAAGAGGCAAAGAAAGGCTCTGACAGCTGATGAGGTTGCAGCAAATAGAGAGAAAGAGGCAAAATGACAACGAGAAAGAAGAGCAAGAATTTGAAACCTGGATAATTTTGGAGCATCAAGTTCACCAATCGGTTTAGAAGATGAGAACAATGAGGAAACCATGATGGATGAAGAGGTTGAAGAAGAAAATGCAATAGGATAAATTTAGGTGCATTTTCTAATCAAGTGTTGGATACAGGTATGTCTTCACAGCCAAATGAAACTTATTGTGATGAAGAACTTGATCTTTTTGTATTAGCGGGTTACTCTTTAAATCAATTAGATTTTATTCAAGAAAATAGAGTAACAAATTATATTGCACATCAAACACCACAAATTAGTAATTTTAATCATAATGATAAAGAAACTGAAAATCAAACACCAATTGAAAGTGAAATTTAAACCCAATTAAAATTGACAATCAAACGACAATTGAGATCAACAATGTAGATGTAGACATAGAAACAACAATTGAGAAAGAAACCCCTTTGAATGATAATGAAATGATTAAAAAATTTCAAATTAAAAGTGATGTGCTAGACAATATGCATGGTTTAGTTTCATGGAGACAGATTAGGACATAAGCGAGTAAATTGTTTAGATAATTTTTTTATAATAAGAAATTTGGGTTTCAATGTCAATTAATGTTACAACTAATTAAAATGAGTAAAATGTGAAAAGTGATGAATAGGTTAGGCATATTTGTGAAATCCAAAAAGAAGGATGAGTCTCTAAAACAAGTTGTAACAACAGTTGCTAGTACCTTTGACTCAATTGGAAAGAAAAGTCGTTCTAAAGATAGGAATGCGGCATGACAAGCAATAACATCAACTCTAGTAAACAAAACTACTTCTGATAAAAGAATGATGGCAAACATAAGTGGATATCTTAATATTAATCGTAAAACTTTAGCAAGAGATGTAAAGAGAAGAGTTAACTTTGAAAGTGATCTGGCAAACCATTTGTAGAGCTTTAGTGGCAGACTCCCGAGATCTGACATAAAACTTACTGGTGAAGTCAAAACTTTAATTGAAAATTTTTGGCACGATAATAAAAGAGTATCACCTTATGCTAGAGATGTTCTTAAATTAAGAGTCGGCTCAAAAATTCATGATCCACATCCAAAACATCTTTTAGATATGACTCAAACTGAATTGTATAAAAAAATTGTGGATGTTAAGGTGTTAACTATTTGTATTAGTCAAAGATCTTTTGAAAAATGTAAACCATGGTATGTAAGGATTAACAAGGAAAGAGTAACGCATTGTTGCAAAATTCACATTCAATTTCATTATCATTATGATGTATTTCGATCTATACGTTCTACCATGCATACTAATGAAATGTTGCAAGAATGTGGTATAAATATACCACCTCAAACTGTAAAAGAATTTATATTAGGTTTTTTTTTGTAACCCACCTAATGAGCATTTCTTTCTTTTGAATGCATGTGTTTCTAGTGTACGTGATGTATGTGGCAATCTTGCATTTTTAGATGAATGTTTGCATGAAAATCTTTCAATTGATTTTGGTCATCAATTAGTTGATGTAAAAAGATGTAAAACTATTGAGTAACCATTGAAGGATGGAAAGGTTGGAAAACAGTGTGAGCTAATTACTGAAAAAGTTAGTCTTCATGCATTTATAAATGAATTCAAGAATAAGGTTGTACCTAAATATGTGAAACACTCCCAAAATGCTAGATGGATTGATGGACAATTTCATAATGTAAGAATACATTTTCAATTGGTAGTATACTTTCAGTTGTTGACTTTGCAGAGAACTACACATTTGCACCACAAGATGAGATCCAACCACAATATTATAATTCAGTGCAAGTAACAATGTTTGTTCATATTGTCTATAGACATGCACCTAATAGTACAGAAGATCAAATTTTTTTGAGAGAGTATCATTTCTATATGAGTGATAATAAATTGCATTCATCAGAGTTTGTCTAGTATTGCTTTAAGATCTTTTATGAGAATTTAAGCAAGAGAGAAATTCATATAACACAACATCTAATATGGTCAGATAATTGCATACGCAATTTAAGAATGCTAGAATGTTTTATTAGTTGAGTATGACACATAAGAAAAGTAATATCCAACATATTTGGAGTTTTTTTTAGGCTGGACATGGTAAAGGAGAACACGATGGTGCTAGTGCATGTGTTAAGAGAGCCTTGTGTAGAGAGAAACTCAAATTTGAGGAAAATGCAAAATTTAAAGATGCACGTGCAATTGTTGAGTGGTGTAAAACAAGTTTGTCTATGGGATCAAGTCAGGACTCTACAATCAGGCATTTCTTCTGGCTAGTTGAAGAGAATTATATCCTTTCAAGATATGATTGTGATACAATCAATGGGTGTGCTAAATGGAATTCATTTATGAGTTCTAATTCTAACACTTGGACTATATGGACTAGGGAGCTTGCATGTTTTTGTCAATTTTGTGTTGTAGGTGAATGTGAAGAATGCGAGCATATGGAATGGGTTGAAGAATGAAAACAAAAATCCTTAACACCTAGTGAGCCACAAGATCAAGATGATATAAGAAATGAAGACCTAAATCATGCATTTTCATCAGAATATTATGATTGTGTTTCAGACCTCATAGAACTTGGTAATTTCATTCAATTTCTTGTAAAACTTTAAACTATATTATTAATGTATGTCATCTAATTTATTGTTGTATTAGAATTATATGTCTAAGAAATTTTATTTGTACATACATTACTTAATTTTTTTTTGCAGGACATGTGTATGTTGTTGTTGCACCCAAGGATAATGAAGAGCAAAATGATTATTGGCTAGCTCGATGTGTACAACCTAAGAAAAATTTGATATGTCATGAAGTAGATGATGATGGTTTTGAGTATCCAATTGGGTCTGTTTTGGTTGTTGGTACATGGCTATGCAAATACCTAACAAGAAGGAATGGTTTTCTAGCTTTTGAAGACTACCAATCATAAAAGAAGATTATACATTATTCTCATTTGGTAGTGGAAAAAAATATCAAATTGGAAAGATACAAATGGAGACCTGCTAATAAAATATTATGGACACATTCAATGGGAGACCATGAGGCAATCATAGATGCATTGCAGAAAAGAGAGGATGCTGATGGGACATTAGGTTGAATCAAATTTATACATGTAAGTTTTTGTTAATTAATATATTTTTATATGTAGACATGACTTCTT
>MU223708.1:3029334-3062698 GCA_018584345.1 Thuja plicata | reverse complement strand
TTTTCAAAAAAGGCCTAGTAGTTTAGAAACTACATTCAATTTCCTACAGATTCTATTCTTACAACTTTTTGATATTAGGTTGATAGCTAGTTCAAATTTTCACGTCAAGTTGACTAACCCTGATTTTCCTGATTTTTCATTGCCACTTAAGGGCATAGTTTGGCCCCCATGATCTTGCACATACCCTCCTATAACTTCAAAGAAAACTAAAGTATGCAAAAGAAATCTATATTGGAACAATACAACCCCATGGGGTCCGATGTCCTTGCCCAATTCGTACACAACTGTATAGAATGCAGCAAGCACTATGAATTACAAGAATACAGTCACAAGCATCCGTACAGAAGTACAAAAACAAGTTCTGCAATCCAAAATTTCATTAACCTCTCAAAATCATCAAATCCATGCTCATATACCGAGCATGAGTGGTTACAACCTCTCTAACTACATTTTGCAACTTCTTGTCAAGAAGTTGCAAAAGTTGCTAGCAACTTTTTGCATTTTGAGCAATTTGACTCCTTTTGTCAACTCGATGGTCATGGTTGACTTCTATGACCCTAGTTAGAAAATTTAGGGTCCTAAGACACACACAAAACCCAAGATACACAAAAAAAAACACATTTTGTCTTTCTACGTCAAAATAACCACAATATCCCTCATGAGCTCATTTGGCTCTTACAAACATGGAAATGAACCAAATTGGGATCCAACCTAGTGGACCTTATTGTCACTCTCACCAAACCCCTAACCTAACCCAAAATCACACCAAACACATCAAAATGGGAGGTTCTCTGTACCAGATTGACAAAGATGTAAAGAACCGATCCTAAGTATTCTCTCTAAACTTGGTCTTGACTATTCAATCTTTGTTTCTACATTTTATGATACTAAAATATACTAGGTAGCTATGTCATATGCAATGTCTTATGATTAAAGAACACTGAGAGGGTGGTGTGAATCAGTGATCCAGAAGATTTAACATTCAAACACAATTTGCATATCAATGAAATCAACACAACTGAAAGTAAACGATAACATAATAACCATAACATTATAACACCATAATTTTTATCATGGAAACCCTGTTAGGGGAATACTAGGGTGGGGATGGAACCAACAAATGTTTTACTTTTGAAAAAATAAAATGCCCTATTAAGGAAGAAAGTACATAAGAGGGAAATGCACGTGAATTTAGGCATACAACCAAGATCTCATTTCTCAATAACAAGAACAACAAGAAGACTCACTGCCTTACCAATATGAGACTAAAAGAGATAGGACTTACAGTCCCAATCATGAATTGGAAAATAACATAAACTATGCAAATATAGTTCTAGTGAAGTGTATAACTAATCAAATGACATATGAACTTCTAAATGGTGTTCCTTTAGTCATGTGTTGCATGCCTTTAGCATATCCAACCTTCGCATCATAGTCTATATTTGATCCATCTCAAAAAATTGATCTTATATATCAAGTGTTTCTTAATATTGTTGGCCATAAGAACAAAATGAGTAGCATGTAGTGTGTTGGCCAAATACGTTATCATATCTTCATGGTAACACAAATAATAGAATGTACAACATGTACCATGTTGGCTCTAACTCTTCCATCGATCAAACCAATTATACCATCGATCCAATAGGATCATTGCACCATCTAGTGATCAACTGTCTCTATCTTTGTCACCAACCTGTCAACCCGATACTCAACAAATTATAACTCCATAAATTCTCAACATCAAAAACTCTAATCATAAAAATAGGTAGTGATATAATCTATGAATCATCTCCTGCAATCACACATCAAAATTCTATCATATGTATTTAGACCGATCTCAGTACCAAAATTGTATCACCGTGCCAGTAAATCTAGACTTAGCCAAATTTATATTTTGACCTTCGGTATCACAAAATGGTGTCATCCAATCATCTACAAGATGTGTAGTTTTCATCAATGACAACATACAATCTTTCCATTAGTGTCTCTTTCCAACAATCTCCCCCTTTGGCATTGATGGAAACACTTATTGAAAAAATGACTAAGTGTAAAAAATGCCAAACTCCAGAAAATGATTAATCATTCTTTCCCAATCTCTCCAGACAAAAATTTAGCTCCCCCTATACTTGATATTTCATTTATGAGCCTTATCTCTCCCCCTTTGACATAAATGGAAAATGTGTAAATCCAAAATTGCATATACCAAAATCCCAAATCTGTACAAGGTGTTCAAGAAAATTTACAACAATTTTAAAATATCAAATAAATTGATCCTCAGAGCTGCATAATCATTATCCCAACTTTTCTTCAAGATCTCCATAATCATAATATGTCCACATATGACATAAGATACTTTCTTAGTGTATAACAGATCTGTAGTCTCAGGCATCCCATATATCTTTTTTGTATCCTTCAAGTTGTAAATCAAAATATACTATTTAGGTACAATGAGCCTCCTAAGATATCCAATCCTTTCATTTACTCTCTCCTTCTCTATAACAAGTGTCTTGATCTTATCATGAATAGTGGTCACTTGTGCTACATGAGCTGAAGCTAATTGTTTCAAGGGGTCAAATAATTTTGCCAGTTCAATTAACTTGAATTCATACTCCTTAATCACTTTATGAACATCAAAGATAGAAGTGGTGAAGTCTATGCATCCTTTGTTGATCTTGCTTCCCTTAGCCAATGCATCCTTGATACTCTAAATAACTACACTCAATAAATTTTTATCAGTGATCATCTCAGCCTTAAGTTGACCAAGTCTATAATTCTCATACTCGCTCTGAACTTTAGTTAATGAAAAATGTTCTAGTAATTCAAAGTGGGTATTAGCTACCTTCAAAAAAATTTCCAACTAAATAGATGTAGATCCATTCTAGCTCACTACTTGTGAAGGTATTATCTTTCTCAAAACTTATGAAGTCAATAAAAGTAATTCACTATCCTTTTTAAGAGACTTTAGAATTTTTTCCGTTTCCCTTGACATAGCTACAATATAAATATTCATAAGATCCTCTAGGCTCAATACATTCAACTGAATAGGTTTGTATCAATTTCATTCTCTTACCATCATCAATGTCTTCATCCGTAACCAATGCAATGTTTCTTGTCTCTTTTTCAATTTTTGCAATAAAAGTGGGTGTAGATGTTTCAGTGGGAGAAATATGACCTTATGTGTCTAGATGTTCAATATTTTGAATTTCATTGATTACTTTCACCACCTCTACTTCCTTTTCCTTTTGAGACATATTGATGTCACTAATTACATCATTTATTGTCTAGTCCACATTAATATTTTTAGCATCTTTATCCAATTCATATTCTCCTTCATTTTTTTTTCCTTGTAGTTCATTAAACTAGGTATGTATTCTTCTCCTATAAAAGTATCCATGGTAAAGATAATAGGAACTCCTCCTATGTATGCATCAGGTTCATCATCTATTGTTTCTGTAAAACTGTGCATAGGTGTATAAAATTTCTCAACAGTAACTTCCCGATTATTCTTCCTCTGAACAACATGAATACCATTCTCAATAAGTACTTGTGTCATTATGTTCTAAGTCTCCTAAATTACTTCATTAGTCTTTCCAATCATAAGCTTGTTTACTCTTTTCTTGCTTCTGAACAAATTATTGGCCAATCTAAGAGTTCTCTCAATCTCATCAACAAAAAATATAAAATTCAACTGTAATAAGAATTTCTCATTAATTTATTTATCTTTCTACAAAGAAGTTAGCCTTCTTGCATCAAGTATGTCATATAAGTCATTAGGAATCTCACTTGTGATTTCTATCAAAGCTCTATTGAATTTTTTTCAAATATAAAACCATTGCTTCTTCTATCTTATTCTTCTCATCTACTTCACACTAACTGTAATATCTCTTTACTTGCACTAAAATGCCATGAATAGTAAGATTCTTGATAACTCCATTCGCAGAGTAGTGGGGCTTACCAGTATCTATCTTTAGTTTCTTCTCTGCGAGCTCATTCTTGACAATCTGTGTTGCCTTTGTTTCGTCAGATCTTAGGTTCCTTATGCTATCATCAGAATTAGTGACTTCATCAACATCTTCACTCTTATAATTTCTCTTAGGCTTCGTCTTTACTCTTTTCTCAATATGAGAAGGATTGACCTTGTATTTTTTGTCACAGGAGTGGGGGTTGCAGGTTCTTTCTTCATTGTTTCTCTAACACTCCTAGTCTATCTAGCTCTCAAAGATTCTACATAAGGAAAGTAAACAAGAGGTTAATCTACCTCTACATCAATATGTTCATCAAAAAGATTACCTTTTCCTTTGTCCTTCTCATCTGCACTTTCTTTTTCCTTCTCTTGATCAATAGAATTCCTTCTTGCTTCCTCAATATTTTATTTTATGAATTAAAGTCTAACTGCCACTTCATCCACTTCTCTTCTGAATCTTATTTCTCTATCCGGTCTGTTGACTTATAGATGCACTTATAAGTCCTTTTCTAAGTATGTACCAAATATTTTCTCAGTTGAATCTACTGGTTTCTTTAGAATATCCTCAACATAGGCCTCTAGGACTTGACCATCAACCTCATATCCCATTGGCATAACCCAAGAAGTTTTAGGTTGAGCTTCCTCGATCAGGAATGAGTCAATATCAACCATAAAGCATATGTCATTCTTATACTTTTCCACAATCTATGGTGGAATCTTGTATCTCAATTGCATTGATTCTTGAAATTTTTGAAGAATGCTCATAGGCTGCTTTTAGCATTCGGTTCTCCCAACATGTCATAATACTTTCTAATCTGAATGGCCATAGGAATATCTTTCTTCCAAAAATATTTCCAATACTAGGATAGAAATTCAAGAAATAGAAAAATATGCATACCAATAAATTTCCATATTTTAATATTTGTCTTTTATCCTTATTTATCTTCTTAAGGTTCTTCATTAATTGATCCATCAATGCTTCACATATGTCATATTCAAGTTTTTACTTCACCATTTTGTAGGGCAAATAAATGATGGTGCTTAATATTGAGTTCTCTCTACTTAAGTGGTAGACCTTATAACCCAAAACCATTAAAGAAAAATTTACATATGGTTTTTTTATATTGTTCACAGTCATCACATGCTTATCCCACTATGACTCTGTGAGTTGAGTAACAATGTCCTTATGAATAGACCTAAGTGTAGGTACCTCACCAATGTCAAAAAATCCAGTTACTGCCTTCATAACCTCTTTTGTGATCTTGTGCGGTGAATCTAGCCACCTGAACTGATCATGCACATGACTCTGAATAATTTGGATCCGCTCTGGTCTGAATAAATCCATGCAATCCATGATTTGAGTAAAATGATTCTCCTTCAAATATTTATACTCATCTTTGAGAATAGAATCTGTGGTAACTACCTTCCATTTCTCAGATATTGCTCTCTCTCTCTCCCAATTCTTCCAAATGACAATGTATATATGCTCGGACATCCTCAACGTGAAGAAAATTGTAGGTCTCTCTGTGATATCAAAAAATCTAGGAGGTCTCTCTGTGATATCAACAAATTTAGGAGTATTCATACTGTAATCTTCACAAATGCAAATTTTCAAGAAAAATGCATCTTTCATTGAATTCTAGGGCACATATGAAAGATGTGGATAAAATTGCCTTAGACTACTGCTAGCTTACCTCAAATTCTCTACAAGCTCCTTCACTAGTATGCAAGGTGTGAAATTAAATTAAGAAAATCCTTTTTGTTACTTTGCAAGCCAAAAAAAAGTGTTAGCATTAATTACATTTTACTTCATCTTGAAACTGTCTCATAACATAGTATGTAAAATTGTTCTACGATCCTTTTAAACTTCTCAAAAATTTATGCAATTGATATAGAAGATGTAAATTGAAATCTTGAAACTCTCTATTCCCTTCACATCTAATTCTTTGTCGGATTTAGGGGTCGAATAAATATTTTCATAAATAACTCCCCCTTAGATCAATGATCTACTTAATTCTTAGAAGCGATAATCACACCAGAAGCTGGTGCGATCTTGTGAGTAGTATCAATCATCTCTTTTCTAACCCATGTCTTACTCATTTCATTCCTAACCTCATTCACATCAACAAATTTATTTCCTTTGTCATTTTGCACACTGCTTCCTTCTACCGATCCTCCTACATTATTCATTCTGCAATTCCTAGCAATACGAACATGACTCTTGGAATTAAAAATGTCACATTAGCATACCTTGTGTTCGCAGGGTTTATCCCCATTCTACATTTCTTCAAAATATGACCAAATTTGTTACATTTGTAATAGGTTATATTCCTTTGGTTCAGCAATTTTGTCATCCTTGATTTTCATTCACTTGTCTTGTGTCTATAATTCTTGCAAGTATAACAATAGCCAGAAAAGGATGCATAATAAGGTTTTCTTCTACATTGATTCTCTCTATGCCTAAACTTGTTGCATGAAAAACATCTCCCATTAAATTTTTGTCCATTTGGTTGTCTGAAGTGAGTTGGATTAAGTTCCTCTGTCTATATATTTTGAACTAATCTAGAGAATTCTCCTATCTCAAATCCAAGTTCTTATGTTTCTCCAACTAGTCTTTTCCTTTCCAATTGCTCATCAAGCTTCGCAATACCTGATCTTATTTTTTTAATTCATTAGCAATAACAAGTTCACTGCTAAGAACTTCATTAACTCTTTCAAGTTCCTTCTCATTATGTTTAGACTCCTCAAGGTAGATCTGTAGTTATCCAACTTCACCATTCAGTCTATAAAATTCTTCTATCTTCTCCTTCAGGATATTCTAAAAATTCTTCTTTTCTTCAATCTCTTTAGTCAGCTGAACATTACTACAACTTCTAATTTATGTTTCAGATTGTCTCTTTCTTTTATGATATGTTCACACTCATCAAATTTTTCTTTTAGGGATTGTGAACCATTTGAGCTTCCTTTCTGCTACAATTGTTCAACAAGATATTTCCTCTTATCTCTAGATTTTTTCAATTGATCATTTAGGTTTTCAATGAAACTTTCAACATTCTTAAGATTTTTTTCCAATTCTAAATTATGATTATTTTCTTTGTCAAGATCATCAAGCACAACCAAAAGCTTCTTCTGTGCATTTCTAGAAAATGTAAAATCTACCATTAGGATCTTCCTTAAGAGGTTAGACTTATCCCAAGGACCAAAGATCTAATACCAATTGTTAGGATTGAAGAAAACTGAGAGAGGGGGGGTGGGGGGGCTTAATCAACTTTCCATTAGATTTAAAAATCAACCACAATTTGTACATCAATGAAATCAACACAATTGAAAGTAAACCATAACTTAACAACCATAACATTACAACACCATAATTTTTATCGTGGAAACCCTGTTAGGGGAAAAACACGGTGGAGATGGAACCCACAAATGTTTTACTTGTGCATAAATAAAATTCACTGTCAAAGGTGAAAGTACATGAGAGGGGAATGCACATGCATTCAAGCTTACAATCTAGAGATCACTACTCGATAAAAAAACTAGTACTACTTAACAAGGCTCATTGCCTTAGAAATATGATACAAAAAGAGATAGGACTTACAACCCCAGTCATGAACTAACAAACAACATCAAGTATGCTAATAGAGTTCCAGTGAAGCGTATAATTAGTCAAATGACAATAAAAATTATGAATGATGTTCCTTTAGTCATGTGTCAAATGTCTTTAGCATATCCAACCTTCACATAACAATATATATTTGATCCATCTCAAAAACTCGATCTTATATATCAACTGTTTCTTAACACTGTCAACAATAAAAACAAAATGAGTAGTGTGTTGGCCAAATACCTTATCAAATCTTCATGCTAACCCAAACCATAGCGTGTAAAAAATGTACCATGTATGTACTAAAACCTCCATTGATCAAACTCATTATACCATCGATCCAATAGGATCACTACATGATCTAGTGATCAACTGTCTCTGTCTCTGTCACCAAATTGTCAACCTGATACTCAACAAATTATAACTCCACCAAATCTCAACATCAAAAAATATGATCATGAACATAGGTAGTGATATCATCTATGAATCATCTCCTACAATTGCACATCAAAATTCTATCATATATATGTATTCATACCAATCTCAGTACCAAAATTGTATCACTGTGCTAGTAAATACGGATTTAGCCAAATTTACATTCTTACCTTTGGTATCACAAAATTGTGTCAGCCAATCATCTACAAGGTGTGTACTTTCCATAAATGACAACATGCAATCTCCCCATTAATGTATCTTTCCAACACAATGTCATCACTTTATGTATTTACTATTGAAATCAAAAGAATAGGACAAGCTAGTCAAATAGGTGGTCTAAAATCTTCTAAGTCTCATGCCTTGGATGCAAACTCATGCACTAAAAATCAGAAATATAATGGAAATGAATCTAAGAAAAAAATAATGAAGGAGAGATTAATATATATGGATCTTTGTCTACTTCTAAAGTGGACACTAAAGCTTTTTCAAATCAAGAGAAACCTAAGAAGGAGAAGGTTAAATGTGTTTATTTTGACAAACTTGGTCATTTTGAACATAAATATATGAAGAAAGAAATTAAATAACTCACACATATTTTTTAGAATAATAAAAAAGGAGTCAATGAGTCTCCATCTTCATCAAACCAATAATCTATTGAGCAGAAGGACAACAACCATGTTGGTGTTATCATCTAAATAGAGCATCCCTACAGAGTAAACTCTACCTATTGGAAAACATGGGAAAGATTCCTTGATTGTGGGATTAGATAGTGGAATCTAACCTCCAGAGTAAGATGGTTCTTGTTGGTACCTCACGTGAAACTACCTAGAACTAATACTTTTGTAGAGTAAAGGGTTAGAAGGATACATAAAACTGGAAAAACTACTCCTAAAGGTGATGCACCCAATACTTCACTAAACCTATAAAACATACTTTCTCACAACTTGACTCAAAACTCAACTCTAACATGCACAAATAAATTACTACACATGTTCTTGCATTAAAAAATTATAAGAAGATCATGGAATGATCACAATCCTAACATAAAGAAAACTTATCCTCACAACTTCAAATTATTTTCTACCTTGATACAATTCACAACCTGCAAGAAGACCTATAATTTTGCATAAAGGTGTTTTTTGATAAGGTACAATATCAAGGAAAATAAGAAAATATTTTACAAGAGACTGCACTAAAATACTTAGCACACAAAATACCATAAAATGAGAAGGCCCAAAAGATTTATTGATCACCAAAATATGAAAACTCTACCATACATTTCAGTACCCGAGTTACAAAACTCCATTAGCCTCTGTCAAGAACACACAAAGTTATAGAACAACAAGCTAAAAGGTAATAACTCCTTTACCATGAGGTTTCAACTCATATTTATGCTTTTTCAAAATCAACGACACATAAGAGAGAAATAAGTAATGGGTTGGTTCCAATAAACAAGGCCTTTTTTGAGCCCCTCAAGGGACTTCAAAAAGGTGTAAAAAGACTGCAAAAGTCAATCCCCATCAAATCCATCATAAAGACCCCTCATAAATTCAGTCTTATCTCCCTTTTAGCCTTTTCAGCCCCCTCAAAAGAAAAAACTCCCTCATAACTACAAACCCCTCCTTATGACCTTTGTACTTTGTCATAACTCTACAAAAAATATCTCTTTTGACTTTTAAAGTGAAAATAAATATCTATTTCACATTACGAATAAAAATTATTAAATAGTTTATAATTTGTTACTTAATACATATTTTATATTTATTAAGTAATGAATTATAAATTATTTAATAATCTTATTTTATAAATAATAATTATTATTACGTAGTTTATAATTTATCTCTTTAATGAATATTAATTATATTATATTAATAAGATATTGTAAAGATCATTAAAATAAATGGCTCTCCATATGTGAACAAATTTTGGTGGAAGGAAAAACAATAAATCCTCTTTTCTGCCTCTCACTCATTCTGCGGCTCATTTGCCTGCATTCTATAATGGATTTGGGGTTTTAAGATCCCTGCGTTTCCACCACCAGAAGGAAGCACTCTCAGTTCCAACAGCTATGCTTGGGAATCTAAGGCATGAAAGGGAGCATATTTACCCTAAACCCGGTCTCAAGGCAACAAATATTTTCTCCACAAGATCTTCTGAATGAAATTATGAAATCTTTGGTCGCAATTTTCATCAAGTACCAAATAGCTTTAATGCGGTTAACATGGTTAAAAATGGAGGGCATTCTGACCAAGGCTAGGAAGTGGTTAGGAGACAGAAATATTGACGACAAAAAAATTTCCAAACTAGGGAAAAATATTGAATCAAAGAAGGAAACATATGGGTAGTTCCTATTACTTTGAATCTACCTAAATTTGTATATGGAATGAATAAGATTTCCCCAGGGATAAATCGTAGATCTTGTCCATTTTCCCTTCCTAGAAATTATTCCATGGCGGATTCCTAAAATTTTATAGGGCTTCATAAATCTAGAAATAGTAATAATATTGAGGCTCGAAAGCCCTTGAAACCTAGGAACAAAACAAATTTCCTAGGGTTTTCACCAAAAGGAAAATCTACCACTAGAAAAATCCCTCTATCTTCTTGGCTACCCTTAGCAAGTATAATAAATGAAGATATACAAAAGAAAAGTCACAAGTACCCTAGTAGTCTTCGACAACCAGAAACCAATGTAGTTCATAAAGGAACCCTAGCTGGAGATGGCATTGTAGTAGCTGTGGTAAACAATGTTTATATAGAAGGCTTATGGCACCATTGTAGAAGCCATAGACTCTTTGCAAAATGGGCGACTCAAACTCCTTGATGGATGAAATTTCTGTCTAGATGAAGGAGACCCTCAGGGAGAAAGTAAGTATAACTTCCCTAGCTAATAATTTCTTCTTTGTAGATTGCAAAGATTGAAATCTAAAAAAATAATTTGTTGCATGGTAAATTAATATTCTATGAAGGGTTTAATAATAAATTTCTGAATTGGCAATTTAAATTTGAACCTAGTAATTTTGGCTCTATTATTGTTCCTAGATGGGTAATCATCTGTAATCCAATTGAACTTCTTCACAGTAAAATCTTGAGAAAAATTGTTGATCTAATGGGAGGGTCGTAGGGGTTGAGGAATCTTATCTCAATTCCTCTGTAAAAATCTTAATCAAATTGAGATTTCATGCTAAAACTATTAAACCAATCAAATTCATTACAAACTAATCTATTTATAACCTCAAACCAGGAACTAGGTATAATGGGTGTATTCAAAACATCACAATTTTCAGGCAAGATAACCCTTCAAAACTAGTTAAAAAAGAATTTCATGACATTACACCTAGAAATACAAATTTACATTCGATATTTCCACTAGACATTCATATCACTCTTAACAAGGATAAGAAGGTTTCATATTTGAAATAAAAAATGTATCTTTGAAACATACAAACTTTGCAGTCCCCTTATAAACAGAGACTATTCCAATCAACATCTTGCCAGAGGACAAGGAATCTAACCGCTTGAGGAATCCTTCAACAGATACATGTGATAGATTACCAATACAATCCCCTATGATTTTAAACCTTCCACCCTTGATTGACCTTAAAATAGAGGAGGGAGAAATTATTGAGGAGAATATAGGAGGAGAGGAGGCATCACCATATGGACTAGGAAATCCTTCCTTACTGGATCTAAATATTTTTGAAAATAAGAAGGAATTAGGAATCAAAGCTTCCCTACATATGCTTGATAGAGAAGAAATAAATAAGGAAGCATGAATCAACAAAGATAACATTAGAGAAGGGATAGAAAAGCTCAGCAAGGAAATTTTAGAAAATGTTATTGAAAATATAGAAGAAGAATGTACAAATTTGGTAACTGATCAAATGAATGTGTCCATCAACCCTTGTAATATGGACATAGGTTCTGAAGAAAAGATATCACACTTGAACAAAGATCTCAATTTTCTAGTGGAAGATGAATCAATTAGGAAGATGGAACAAACTTTGGAAGTATTAGGAGAATTTGATGGAAGAAGTTGTTTATGTCC
Organism: Thuja plicata; assembly: GCA_018584345.1. Taxonomy (NCBI): domain Eukaryota; kingdom Viridiplantae; phylum Streptophyta; class Pinopsida; order Cupressales; family Cupressaceae; genus Thuja; species Thuja plicata. The sequence continues at coordinate 3,050,650 of MU223708.1, read as the reverse complement.
ATAATGAAGTTAGAGGGAGTTAATTTTCTAGCATGATTTAAAGATCCAAACCAGAAATAGAAATATAGTAACATAAGGTTCCATTAACAATAATCCCAATATGATAGACATTACAAAAATAGAATTTATTCTAGTTCTAGAACCAGCTCAACCTACCCAACATCTGGTCACATTCTAGTAGAGCTCAAAACTATTTTCAACGTGGATATGAATCAAAGTATGGAAAATGATGCACTAGAGGAAGAGTATGGGCGAGATTATTTTGAACAATTGGATGAGGATTATATTGAATCCCTAAACCAAAAATATACCAATACTCTGAATGAGTAAATAGAATTAGACAATGTTCAAATAAGATTTACCAAATTTTCACCTACCGACTCAATTAGATAGCGCCTTTTGTTTCAAATAAATAAAGTTACATTCAAATTTTATCCTACTTCATATACTTTTACTTAAAATACAATAACTTTGAAAACATTTCATGAAACTAGTTATTTCATTTGATGAAGATACGAGTACTGTATTGGAAGAACATTTCTAGAAAATCTTTTTTGAAAATGTAATATCTTATTCATCAAACTATTATACACATGCTTCACACAAACCGTGAAACTAGCTAGAATCCAAATCCATATAATTTTCAACTTGAAATTATATGTGAATACATGAAAGAATGAATAAGCAAAGAAGTAGAAAAGAGGCCAGTGATTGCCTAAATGATTGGCAGAAGTAGAGAAAGGAATTTGCTTTTTGTCTAGATCCATCCTTGCATCCTAAAGTGTCCATCATCTATCCTAAACCTGAAAACTGAAGAAAGAAATGAGTTACCTCTACCCTACCAATTTTCTCACATAGTCACATATATTTGAGAATTGAAAAGACAATGTTTTGGTTTTCCAACTTGTTTGTTTCATGTGCAGATATAGGGATTTTTGCATTCACACCATGTGGGGTCAAATGGGCTCCCACAAGGGTTGAGCCCAACATGATGTGAATGAGCAGAGAATCAAGATAGATATGTAATCATAAGTCATTTCATGAGTCATCATCAAGGGAATAGAATGTTTTGCTAAAGGATGTGAGTGTAGGATAGATTAAAGAAATGAATGGAAAGATAGAGGCTTTGAAGCTAAGTAAGGCTTTGATTATCAACGAAAATGATAGAAAGTTTGGTGCACAATGACAGTGAAAGGATAGAGACAAGAGAAGTAATGCACAATGCCATTAAATAAAAGATTAACCAAGAGATCAAGGAGGTTTCATGATGGTCAAAATACTGACAGTTACAATTATAGGAGCAGCATGTCAAGCATGAGAAAATGTCAATTCAGATTTTAGAGATCAACAAGTTTCAATAAATAGATTGACAAAAAAATGTTGTACTGGTAATGGGAAGCCATCAAAGTACAATAACTAATATGATTTGAAATCTTAAGGAAGGGTATGAATACATTCCATTATTTAGTTTTCTAGGACCACCTTGTACCATTCACATAAAGGAAGGAGAGAATCATGATTTTGAAGCCAACAATGACATCATGATATTAAGACAACACTAAGGGTGATAGGGCCCCCGAAAGAGACAAACCTACTCCTAATTATCATAATGACAGAATAGCATGCACATATCTCAAATAAAGAACAACAGATGAGAAGAAGCCACAATTGACTGTCAAAAATATGTGTTGTTACAACATATACAAGGAGTGTTGTTACAACATATACAAGGAGAAAATGAACAGTAATGATATAATTCAACTCTTTTGAATCGGGATGTTATATATAGCAATGTAAATATAAATAATGGTGTACAAATTGATGTTAGTGATGCTAAAAGTGCAGATTCAATAATAAGGTCCCATTTTGTAACATCATGGGATGTATATCAAGTAGAAAACACCATGAATCTAAAGGAGAAAGTCACGACCAAGAAATGGAACAGAACCTCTCTTCCTTCGAAGGATTGGCAAATCCCTCAAATAGAACATGGAGCTTGAGAATGTAGAAATGTGAGCCATGATCATAGAAAAAACCATAAAATAACAGCCATATGTTATGTATTTTAGGAAACAAACATACAATTTAATATATTCTTCTACAAAATGCCCATATATTTTCAGAAAGCCCTTAAATATTGAAGGAGTACACATAAATGAGCCGCAATTATAAGGAGAACATACAGGTTTGCAGATTTTCTTTTCCAAAAGATAACTAGAAATGAGAGACAAGACTTGTCTAAAATCTAGAGCTAGAGCCCGAAGTGTGGATATAGAATATGCAGACAAAATTAAAGGCTATCTTCATTGTTAATAGACTGTTCAAACCAGCGAGGAAAGTACCTATATATGAGCGTAAAATCTATGTACGAAGCTCTGTAATTCATCATTCATGAAAATCCTTCACAAAACTTTCCAGATGAAACCTCCAAGATTGGCGGCCATAGAGATCAAAGTCAAATTGAAAAATGAAAAGAATGGAATGAGATCAAATTATGTTTAGGGTTTTAAGTGCCCTAATTCACCGAATGAGTAAAGTGGGGGCATGTGCCTTTGTCTTTAATTTTGTTTTATTTTTATTCTCACGGTGAAGCACATAGCTAGTTTGTTTAAAAAACTTTAAATTAATATTTATTGAGCTATTATTATTTATTAGTATTTGCGGTTAGGCTAGATATTATTGCAATGAGTTTTTCTTAACTAGTAATTAAAACAATGTATTTCAATCAATTAAGTATTTTTATTTTTCAAAATTTTTTATTTTTTTTCAAAAGTATACATGTGAAATATTTAAGTTACAAAATCATGAAAATAATTTCTTGTGATGCTAATTGACTAATAAGTTTGGCTAATAAAACTAAAATATGTGTATAGCAATTTTACTATTTTAATTTTTGTTAGATAATATTTTTTAATTATATATATTATTTATTTATGAAATAATAGTAAGTGAAATTCTATATTTATGAAAATAAAAAATGATCTGTCATTTTAATTTTGGCTATTCTAAATTTATTCCAAGTGCTTCTATTTTTCTTTTCATTATTCGTTTATATTTAAATTAAAGTTGCAAGAATAAAAAATAGAATTAAAAATATAAAAATTATTTAACTTATATAACTTTTTATTTTTTTATATTTTTAAAAATTTATAATTTATTTTAAAAATAATATTTTTAGACATAATATTTTTTTCCAATAGTAAAATTACTTTCAAAGTTAAATTTTAATGATTTTAACATATTATTATATAAATTTTATATTAAATAGTTATTTTTAAAAACTATATTACTAAAAAATATTATATATAGATAATTAATTTAATTCTGAATTTGCTTAAATATTATACTTATTTAAATTATATTAAATATTATCACTATAATTAATTATAGGCAAATACTAGCCACTATGTGGCACTTGTTAATAGATATTTTATTTAAAACTAGATACTTATTAAGCTACAATGATAACTTAACAAGTATTAATTTAACTATGTATGTGCTTTTCTGTTTTGTCTATTATTTTTGCATAATTTGTTTTTAATTAATATTTAATACAAGGTATGTTATAAACCATATAATAAATACTAAATTTTAAATGAAAAATAATAAGACATATGGTGTTGAAGAGTTATTGAGGGAAGTTGTCATTATTCTTCTAATGAAAGGGGGTTAAGGCTCTCATTCATGGTTTGACCAAGTTTGTAGGGAGGTTGGATTCAATTTTCCAACAAGGGGAGAGTATTTAGGGAATTTGTTTTGACTTAGTTTGAGGAAGTTGGAGCAGTTTAGAGGCCTTTATGATGGTGGTTGAGGTGGACTGACTTTTTCCTCACCTTAGAGCTCTTTTGAGGGAGATTTAGTTACCAAAAAATAGGTTTTTTGAAGACATACAACCCAGTTGGTTTTCAGTTCCTCTTTTAGTGGTTTTGGAGGAAAGATGGGTATATTCACCTTTTGGGCTCATTTTGGTAGTTAGTTACGGGGTTATGCATATTTTTGGAGACTGAGTGACTATTTTCGGTCCTTTTCTCACTTCTAGCATACTTTTTGTAACTCAGTTTTGCATATGCAAAAAATATATTGGAGACCATCTTTTCAGAGTATTATTACCTTCCTATTAGTTGCACATTTGTGCATTTGTATATGATTGATAATTTTGTTAGTGAGAGTAACTGACAGACAGTTTACAGATGATAGTTATTGATGAACTATAACTGATTGAATATTTGAAGATGATATGTTGATTATCACTGAGCTGCAAAAAGTAAATGCAAGACATTAAATCAGTTAATGTATTGTATTGTCATTGATGTCAACTTGATATAATATGATTGGTCATATACATATTTTCATAGACTTCAAGAAACAAAACAAATAAAGTTTATGTTATCGGTAAACATAAAAAGCCATTATACACCGAGTGACAGTAAACATCGACGGACAGAGAACCTTGAATAGTTCACAGTGTATACCGAGCACCACAACACCAAGAATAACTGAAGTGGTCACCAAGCAGAATTGAAGTTGATACCTGAGGACAACTAGAGTCAATGACCGAGCTAACTGAAGATTGATCAACAAAATCAATTGAAGTGAGAAAATGACAAAACACTTAGTTAGCAGGAGCTATATTTAGAGATAACTAATTGATTACTTTATTTTCATCGACCAGTTGAACTAAAGATTTAAATATAGTTTTATTCATAGTTGTTAAGGAGAAATCTATAGAATAAAACTAAAGCAAAGCTTTAAAGATTAAAGAAATACATGGCAAGATTTGTGGATCAAGAAGCAATCTACGTCAAGAACAAGAAAGACAAGGACAGTGAACGGTGAAATCATGTTTATATAAAGAGAGAACTAATTCATTATGAAAAGAGGAATGTTGAATATAATTCTGGTGAAGATAGAAGTCTTCATGCAGATCATATCATACAGGCTAAAGAATAAAGCCAAGAATTCTACAAACACCGAGCAACAGAGAAGCAACAACATTCACCCAACAGAAAAGAAGAAAGAAGGGGAGAAAAGGAATTTAAGAGAACATTGATCAGAGAGGTATTTGGTGTACTTACAATAGATCTAAAAATCAGCAAGATTAAGTTGTATTATTGAACAAATCATTTACTATTTTAGTTTAACCATTGATTCAGAAAATCTTTTAACCGAGTGGGATTTAACCATCCTTATTGTATTGGGATACTCAAGAGTATCAAAAGGTTTTCATGTTGACAGCATAGTGAATGCTAGGTCAAATGATAAACTTTTATTTTTAAATCCTCTAACAAGGTCGCACTTAACAGTGTGTTTGTAACCTTTAATAGGGTTGGCTCTTCACTGATCTCACTTAAGAAGAGTGAAAATTTTGGGTTAACGGTCCCAAGTGGTTTTTCCCTTAATAGGTTTTCCACGTTAAAAATCCATGTGTCAAATGTGTATATGGTTCATTTCTTTGATGTTTTTCTTTACACATTACTAAAACAGGATTGGTCGGTAAACACTAACTTTAATTACTGCTATTCGGTAAAGGCTAGAAAAAGATAAACAATATACTAACTAAGCAGTTAATATTTGATAAGATTACTTAAAGGAATACATCTTGTAGGAATGAAGATAACTGAAGGTATTATATTTATGATATAAAGTTTTGGTTAGATTATTGGTTTAATTTTTGAGGCCACTGATTCACCCCCCCTCTCAATTATTCTAACAATTGGTATCATATCCTGTGTTCTTCGAAGAGAGTTTAAAGACTCAAGCTAAAGATCACAAGATGAGTAAAAGGGATGTACCTAAGTTAAACAAAGACAAATTTGCATCATGGCAAAGCAAGATAAGACTCCACCTATTAGGTATTGGAAATGATGTCACACAATACTTGGATACTGAATATGTTGAACCGACAGGACCTCTGACAGTTGATTAATTGAGAGATAAACATGAACACAACTCTATGATAATAGAACTTTCTTCTTCACTATCTGATGCTGAATTTGAAGATGTCAAATCATGCACCACTGCAAAGAAAATGTGGGACAAACTCAAGCTAGTACATGGATGAGATACAAATGTGCTAAGAGTTAAAGCTGAAAGCGTAAGAGGAAAGTTTGATGACCTAAGAATGAAAGGAGAAAACATCACTCAGTACAGTAGTAGAAATAAAGAAGTTTTCAATGTTATCCAAGGAGTAGGAGGTGTACTTGAGGAAGAAACAGTGGTAAATAAAATTCTGAAAAACAACCTGCCTGTTTATGCTATTAGAGTATCTGCAATTCAACAAAGAGAGCAATAGCAAATAAAAATTTTACTCTAGATATTTTTATTGGTAGACTTATTTCATTTGAGATGAATAAATTTGACAACAATGTTTTACCAACTATTGAGTCTGCATTCAAATCTTCTCTGAAAATAAGTAAATCAAGTCATAAACACACTATGAGAAATGATAGTGAAAGTGATAGTGATGAACAAGAACTTAATGAAATTGAAGCACTAATGGATAGAATATTTCAAAGAGGTAAAGGTAGATACAAAGGTAAATTAGCATTGGTCTATTTTAATTTCAAAGAAATTGGATACTTTGCTGCTAGATTCCTTAACAATAGAAAGATGAAAGAAACAATGACAGATCTTATGAAAATAAGTTTGACAGAAGTGATGACCGAGACTACAGAAGCAACCGACACATTGATTGATGAGATAACCGAGACTACAAAGAGAAAGGAAAGAAGGCTTGTTACCTAGTTAAGAACAAAGCTCAAAATATTGACACTGATTCTGATGAAGATATTGAGGTAGTATTTGTTGCTATGAAGGATGATTCAGACGAAGAAGAAAGGTACGTTGAAACTGCACTCATATCTAAGGCTAGTAAAAAGGATGTCTCGATTATTGATAGTGGTTGTACTCACCACATGACTAGAGATAAATAAAATTTTGAAACTTTTGAATATTATAATGGTGGATCATATAGGATGGGTAATGACTCACCTTGTCCAGTTGAAGGTAAAGGAACCATCATGTTGAATAATCCGATCAGATGTGAAAATGAATAATTCTATCTTGATGATATTAAGACCACTTGTTTATTGGCTAGAAATGAAGACATTTGGTTGTGGCATAAAAGGTAATGTCATGTGAATTCTGACAACATGGTTAGGATAAGAGAGAAAAGAAAAGTAAGAGGCTTATCGAGCATGTCAAAACCCGACAATGTCATGTGTAAGAATTATCAAAAAGGTAAAATGACAAAGTCTAGTTTAAAGAGAAAAACCTACACATTTAATTATATTCTAGAGTTAGTTCATACTGACTTATGTGGACCAATGAGAACAAAAAGATATTATGGTGATAGATACTTCATTCTATTTGTTGATGATTATTCTAGGATGATGATTGTCATGTTCTTAAAAGAGAAATCAGAAGCATTTAAAATGTTCAAATGGTATAAAGCTATAGTTGAAAGAAATGTTGAACAAAACTAAAATTCCTAAGTTCAGATAGAGGAGGATAATTTATTTCAGATGAATTCACTAACTTTTGTAATGAGCATGGAATTACAAGACAAGTTTCTACACCAAGAACACCACAACAAAATGGGATTGCTAAAAGGAGAAATAGATCAATTGTTGATTGCGCGAGAACACTAATGATTGAAAAATGCATCACACAAACATTCTAGAGAGAATCTATAAGTACTGATGTCTATACATTAAACTGAGTTCAATTGAAGAAAGACACCAATAAGATACCTTATGAGCTATGGTATGGACACACACCAAATGTAAGTTACTTTAGAATTTTTGGAAGTCAATGCTATATATTGAAAGATGATAGAAATGGGAAAATTGACTCCAAAAATGATGAAGGAATATTTCTAGGATATTCTACCAAAAGCAAAGCTTATAAATGTCTTAACAAATCCTCTAACAAAATCATTGAAAGTGCAAATGTTAAAGTGGATGAATTTGCTGAGAAAAATGATGAGGAAAGTAGAAAGGAGCCAGAAGATTACAATAGATTTGTATACAGTGAAGAATCTAACACTCTTCCTGAGAAACAGTGTATTGCTATTGAGCGACAGAACAATGCAACCGAGCAACAGGCTGCACACACCAAAAATCAGAAAAATGTTCACAATGCTAAACCAAGTGATGATGAAGATCAAAATGAAGGTCAAGATGATGATAAGAGATCTGAACATGTACTTTCTAAGTATGTTAGAAGACACCATCCACAGGACCATATCATTAGAGACAAAAGAGATGGAATGAGAACAAGAAGTAAGTCACTGAACACTAGATGTTTGATTTGTAATTTTGAGCCTAAATTTGTTAATACTGCACTTGAAAATAAAGAATGGGTTAGTGCTATGAATGAAGAGATTGAACATATTGAGAAGAATAAAACATGGACATTAGTACCTAGACCGAGTGACAAAAATGTCATTGGTACCAAATGGATATTTAGAAACAAACTGAATAATAATGAAGAAGTCACAAGGAAAAAAGCAAGACTGGTATGCAAAGGGTGTGCCCAAGAAGAAGGTATTGACTATGGAGAAATATTTTCACCCATTGCTAGACTAGGAGTAAGAATTCTAATTTCTTATGCCGCTTTCAAAGGATTAAAATTATACCAAATGGATGTCAAATCTACATTTCTAAATGGAATACTAGAAGAAGAAATATACATTAAAAAATTAGAAGGGTTTGTTGATCCTAATAAGAGGAACATGGTTTGTAGACTACACAAAGCCTTGTATAGATTGAAACAAGAGACAAGAGCATGGTATGTAAGACTTCACTCTTATCTCATAAGTATTGGATTTATAAGAACAAGTGATAATAGTAATCTCTATTTGAAAGGAGATACTGATGATAAAATTATGATTGCTGAGATATTTGTTTATGATATCATATTTGGAGGTAATGATTTGTTATGAAAATCATTTGCTGATGAAATGAGAAAATAATTTGGGATGTCAATGTTTGGAGAGATCAAATTTTGTCTTGGTCTACAAATTCTACAACAGGATGCAAGCATCTACATCACACAATCCAAATACATCAAAGAAGTTCTTAAGATATTCAAAATGGAGGACTCCAAACCAGTTGGAACACCTATGGCAACTAGTTGCAAATTTAAAAAGGAAGATAAGACAATCAAGGTAAATCAGACCTTATACAGATCTATGATTGGAAAACTAATGTATGTTGTACACACAAGACCAGATATAACACATGTAGTTGGTATAGTTGCAAGATTCTATGCTAATCCCAAGGAATCACACATGATTGTTGTCAAAATAATTCTGAGATAACTAAAGAATACTGAAGAGTATGGTTTGTCGTATAATAAAGAAGGCAAATTTGAGCTTCAAGTTTATACAAATGTTGATTGGGCTGGAAACATAGATGAAAGAAAGAGGACAATGGGAGGAGCATTCTTTATGGGCGATAGACTTGTCACATGGATAATTAAAAAGAAAGGATGGATATCTCAATCAACTGCAGAAGAAGAATATGTGGCTACTACTGCAAATTTCTCTAACATTGCATGGAACAAGCAATTAATGAAAGGTATGAATATGGAAATCCTTGATCCAGTGATTATCTATTGTGATAATACTAGTGCTATAAACATTTCAAAGAACCTTGTGATGCATGCTAAGACAAAGCACATTGCTATTGAGTGTCATTACTTGAGGGAACAAGTACAAGAGAAAGAAGTGATACTATAATATGTACAATCTAAAGAAAAATTAGCAGACATTTTCACAAATCCATTGCCAAAAGATACATTTGAGTACCTGAGGAAAAGACTAGGGGTCAGACCTTTGTCTACTGGTTACTAAGCTGACTTGGAAGCTGCATCAGCCTACACATTATCAGAAGATCAATCATGTTGATGAAAGAAAAGATATGGACTGTAATGACACATCAGTACAAGAAGGTACTTATCTGAACCACACACCAGAGATATTATTGGCTACTATAGAGTTGTATTGGTGATGGACAAAATGGAGAGGAATATATTCAATGATATACTTTTGTTTGGCATTTTTGTCAAAGGGAGAGGAATATATCCATATGAAATATCTATCATGATAATCCAAATGGAGAGAAGAGAAATATCCATCAGGGAGAGGAACAATCAAAGGGAGAGAAAACATAGATAAAGATTCAAAGAAACAACCATCCATCAAAGGGAGAGAATTGGAGAAAAGTTAACACTGCATATCTATCTAGAAAAGGGAGAAGAAATTCTACAACAAAGGGGGAGACAGAATCAGAAGTTGCTACATCTATCCATTGAAGGGAATGAAGAAAGGGAAAGCACTCTGCAAGAATCAAATCTAAGCTCGAAGAGCTTACCGAGAGTCAGATATTTGAATTGGTTATAGAAAAATAAGTTTTGTATGATATGGCATATTTCATATTGTATTGATAGTATGTTTCCATCAATCCCAAAGGGAGAGATTGATGAACTATAACTGATTGAATGTTTGAAGATGATAAGTTGATGATCACCAAGCTGCAGAAAGTAAATGCAAGGCATTAAATTAGTTAATGTATTGTATTGTCATTGAAGTCAACTTGATATAATCTGATTGGTCATATACATATTGTCATAGAATTCAAGAATCCAAAGAGATAAAGTTTAGGTTATTAGTAAACATAAAAATTTAGTATACACCAAGTGATAGTAAACACTGACGGACAGTGCACACTGAAGGATAAATAACCTCGAGTATTTCATAGTGTATACCAAACACAACAAAACCGAGCATAACTGAAGTGGTCACCGAGTATAACTGAAGTTGATGCTCGAGGACAACTAGATTCAATGGCCGAGATAATTGAAGATTGATCACCAAAATCAACTGAAGTGAGAAAACAACAAAACACTTAGCTGGAAGGAGATATATTTAGAGCTAACTAATTGATTGCTTTATTTTCTTTGACCAGTTGAACTAAATATTTAAAGCTAGTTTTATTCACAGTTATCAAGGAGAAATCTACAAAATAAAACTACTGAAAAGATTTAAAGATTAAAGCAATACATGGTGAGATTTGTGGATCAAGAAGCAATCTACGTCAATAACAAGAAAGACAAGGACAATGAATGATGAAATAATGTCTAAATAAACAAACAAGTAATTCATTATGAAAAGAGGAATGTTGAATATAATTCTGGTGAAGATAGAAGTCTTCATGTTGTAACAAACATCACACTAGTGTTTCTCAATACTTTAATCATGCACTTTAAATGACCTAGTGTTTCTCAACACTTTAATCATGCACTTTAAATGACCTAGTGTTTCTCAACACTTTAATCAAGAACTTTAAATGAGCTAGTGTTTTTCAACACTTTAATAAAAAATGTACTAGTGTTTCTCAACACTTTAATCAACCAGTGTTCCTAAACACTACATTGGATTTCAATTGCTAACAAAAGTTAATCTGAGCTTTGATTTCTGGGTTTTGATGCTTAAAAATACACACAATCAAAACCCAGAAATCAAAGCTCAAATTCAATGGATTGTGGAAATCTAATCGATTAAAAGTTAATCTCATATACTCAAACATGAAAAACATATTGCTTAAATCAAAATTCTGATTGATGAATCTCTATTGTGCTTGAAAAATGAATCTATAGTATTTCTCAATACTAATTAAAAACATAGCATGATCTTGGTTTGATTATGACTCTTTTATGTTCCCATGATGTTTCATACTAGGGGCATCTAAGCAGTTATAATTTTTTTTGATTGGTTATCAATTGGTGATTGTTATGTCTTCCGAGTTACTCTATGACGTCTATTCAAAAACAAAGAGTCACAAGGACAGAGGGCATAAAATTTTCTTGGTTTTCTGCGTATGGTGATTGTTCTAAATGATCCTACAAATTTCACCTAAGTTGGATGTTTATGGTAAGGGCTGCCAACATGAGTGGATAGCCACATATATCTTGATCCTTGTTATGTGTAAACTATGGTGAGGTTGTAACAATTTCCTTGTCTTTTTTCTAAATCATATTCTCACTAAGGTGTACTAATTCCTAATAATAAAAGGAGATAACTAACTTGTTGTCCTAGCTTTTATGCCTCGACCCCTAAGTTTATTCCTGACATTGCATCCAATACACATAGTATTCATAATTCCATGATACCAGTGGGTATTAGTGATAGTTGTACTATCAGGTGATGTTCATTACAAAAAGGCCCAATGATGATAAAATGCTACAATGTATACAAATCAGTGACAGTCCTAAGAGTCTGCATGTAGATGCATTTAGAGATTGCATGATTCATTTTGAAAAGAAAAGCATAAATGACTTGAGCTTAAAATGATTTATTGATTCATCTGAAATCCAAGTTAATTACATACATCAATATTATTGATATTAATGTCGCTACATATCCATGACATACATTCTGAATTCATAAATGAGAAAGAGAAAATTAAAAAAACAAAGCATTCAAGCATTGCATTTAATTCTACATCCTAAGTGCATCCATACATTTATTTGCATAAAGAAAATCTCAAAAACATTCATTTGGATATTCACTTAGCACCATTTGAAACACATATATATCAGTAATAAATCAAAGAGAATAAATGATGTCATCACATATCTAATCTAACTCATCAAGAGACCAAGATCATAATCACATGTGCATCAATATAAACATCTATCAAAGCAAGAGAACCCATGAATATACAAATATCAGGAACAACTATCTCAGATATATCAGATATGGAACAGATAAAAAATGTGGAACTGTCTACAAAAGAGTATCATATTATCAAGTGGGAATCAGATATACATGTATAAAAGTCATTGTACAATAAATGATCTCAGAAGGATCCAGATATACAATATGATCTCTAAATATGGAAAAATGTTGAATCAAGACTGGCTGCCACCCTCTCCCTGATCTAGAGGAGGAGGAGGTGGTACAAATCAAGCTGGTGGAGGCATAGGCCCCTTAGACTATTGAGCCATGTGTGAATAGGAAGGTTCTCTCTGACCCTCTGGAACCGCAACATGATAAAAATTGAAGTAATACACTGCTCTCTATCCCTGGTGAGTAGCTACCTAAGCCTGGGTATCTCTCTTTTGCCTTATAATGTCACCCTGTCTATCCCTCTTTGCTCTAAGATGATCAAGCTATGTGTCTGTGTCTTCTCTAAGATGATCGAGATGTGCATCCCTGTCTGCAAGTAAGGCCTCTAATGTAGTGATCCTAGCTCTGAGATTCTCATGATCACGCTCACACTGTGTCAAAGAATCACTATCTCAGCTTGAACCTCTACATGTGTCCTGTCCAGAAGGCCTATCCTATGGCCTATCCTGCTGAGTGTCCTGCTGACGCTGTCGTTGTTTCTCTCTAGTCAATGGTGGACCTAGATCTCTCTAGGGAGTATCAAATCTGAGATGAGTCTGCCTCCCACTACCGCTGGTGCCCTCTCCACTCCCTCCCACAACACTTCCACCTCTATCATCTCCATTATCACCATCATCTGGACCCTATCCTCTATTCAGAGGAGGGCACATCCCATCTCGTCTCCCACCATCTCTACCACTGTCTCTCCCTCCATCTCATCTCTCCCTCTGAGCTCCCCCTCTGCCTCTCATAGGTTGATCATCAGTGGGATCATAGTCTAATGGATCCTCTATGCAAGGAAATGCCTCCTTAAGTGTTGTAAACCATGGAAATGGATACTGGAGCATCTCAGCATGATATCCATCTGAGCATCCTGCATCTACAACATATGGAAAGAGGTCCCAAGCAATTGAAACTATATCTTAGATGGCACGTTGAGCTATCTCATATACCAAATGAGTGCCCCATAATGGCTCCTTGTCATGAATATGTGCATATACTGACAAATCTTGGCACCTTCCCTACACATGTTCCTACTGCCTCATAACTCGTGTCACAAGGAATGCTCTATAATGTACCTGGTCCTACCGATCAAATATCTACTCTAAAATAAAAAAGGCATCTTTCGCCTATCATAAAGCCACTCGTGGGAGTCAAGGTATGGTCGCCATACTACTATAGTCATATCATAGAATAACTGGCACCATTACTCTACCTTTCCTAGATGGGGATGTTGAATCCAACTTGAGTACATGTATACATATGGCTGCTAGTCTAACCGCTTCCTGTCAACTATCGGTCGTGTAAATATGATATGGTCCCAGGCCCAGATCTATAACACAAGTATGTTGATAGTCATACTACGTGAATACTAGTACACTATCTTGGGCACCTCTCTATAAAATGTGGGCAAGTATGTAGCTACCCCATGCAAATCTACGAGCTAAAACAACCATCTGCTCCAGCATGTCTACCCAACCAACCATGAATATGTGTTGTCCTCGGTCAAACATAAGGATGCCTCCAATCAATCAAGCCAAGTACATAGGAAGACAATCATAATGATTGCACATGTAATCCCATGCGAGGTAATGACGAGCTATTGTATCATCTCCAAAGAATCGTCACACCGTGGCAATAGCTGTAATCAAAGTAGAATCAAACTGCACCTCTCGACCCATCACAACAACTCTAAGAATGTGCCACACATTCTCGAGTGTGATGGTCATCTCACCAGTTGGAATATGGAAGGTGTTGTGCTTAGAATGCCACCTCTTGGCCAGAGCAGTCAAAAACCCTCAATTTACGCTAATATCAGGTAAATCTCTCAATGATAGTAAACCTACATGAGCGAATAGCTCTGCCTCATCATCAGTCAAAGATCTAGATAGAGCAAGGACACAACTAGGGTACGGTCCTCAGAAAGATACAACCTCAAAAGGACCCTGATTAAAAGATAGCAATTGCAGAAAAGTTCAAATCAATACTCTATCTAAGACAACAAAGCAGAAAAACCTATCAAATAAGTGTTTCTGATCATTCAAAATTGGAAGAAAACTAAGTCTAAAACCATAAACGACTCTATTCGTACGGGGTGCAATCCCTTTTAAGGGATGCAATTTGTGATTTTTGGGATGCGATGGGGCATCTAGGAAGTGATCCTATTTTTACAGGATGTGACGCGCGATGCAGCACACGACCATGTTCTAATAGGATGCAAAAATCTTCAAAATCCTATTCTCAACGACCAAAAGTGATGAAAACTACAAAACGGGGTGTGATCCTAAATATACAGGATGCAACATAGGATTTTTGGTCAAAACAAGAAATGACATGGGATAAACTGGGTGTGATCCTAAAAACATGAAATGATGCAGAATTAAACTTACCATAACTACTACCAAAAAGCATAAAACTAGAATTTGAAAACTTGAACAAGTAGGTTTTTGAATACTTACCGGAGGTGGGTAGTCAGTTGGATGTTGAAGTCATCATATGAGCTCAAAATGATGCTTCTCCACAGGGACCACCATCTTCTCTACATAATTCTCTGAATTACCAAGGATAAAAGTGAAAATGAATGGGTAAAAAGGTAATTTTTAGATATATATTTGACTTTTTGAGCTATTTAGGAGCTTTGGAACTCCTCCCAAACAACAGAAACTCATTTTGTTCTCATTCTAATAAATCAGGAATGAAATCAATGCACAACCAATATTCTACACAACACAATAATTTGTTTACGATAGTTACCAAAAATGCAGAATTGCTCCATATATTTCAACAATGATTTGCAAGATTTACGTAATCAGTTTTCTGGGTTCTATAGCATCAAATGGCACATTACTCATCAAAACCTTGGTCTGACATCATTTTATCAGACTCAAACCTCATATTTTAACATAATTAACTTGGTAAAAATTATGTTTTCTCTTAACACACCTTCATTTCTCCACTTCTAAGTTGATTCTTTCTTGATTCAATCGCTCAATTCAAGTGATACATCATTCTACAGAGGGATTTATTATTTTTACTTTCATTTCATTCCTAAGGGGGCATGATCACACTCAAATAAATCAAATTCTTGCTCAAAAAAACATTAAAATGACTTCGTCATCAAAAGACTAAAGGAATGACAGTTCCTTGACTAAGTCAGGACTATTGTATTGAAGGCTTCGGTTCTCACAAGTTGGATATCTTATATCTACCTTTTCTTATATTCTTATTAAGCTCCTGGCAGCTCTATACTGACCTTCGTTCGATCAAGTTCAGAGTCGGTATTATTAATTCTTGGACGACAACCAAGTTTAGAATTGGTATCTTAAAAAACTTTATTTATTGACCTTTGTTCTATTAATTTCAAAGTCAATTATATCAATTTAGTTCAATCAAGTGCGAGACTGATCTCATTAGACATTTCGTTCAATCAAGTGTGAAATTCTCAAACTTTCTGAAGTCGACATCAAATATTTCTTTGAATTAATGTGTTGCTTGCACATCTATTCAAAGAGGGGAAAATGTAACCACCCTAATTTGGTCTGCTCTGACCATAGACCCTATTTTCCCTAAGTGTGATCATACCCCTAATTATGTCAAAACAATTCTTCAATTTATTGGCATAATTCATTTAAATCAAATTTAATTTCCTAAGTGATTTTATCACTAAATTACATTAGTTTCCTTAGCCAATTAAATCAAAACAATTCAATTCCATCAAAATGAATAAAAAATATAGCTAAGGTAATTAATTAAAAGGAATTAAATAAATTCTAAATTACATTTCCATTTGCAAAAAGGGAAAGTCAAATCCCTAACCAATGGGAGTTAAATCACTTGGATCACCTCACATGGATCACCAAAGATTCAATCTCCACATCTCTTCCACTTTCAATCCTAGCCTCTCATTCACCAAATTCTTCTATAAATAGAATGAATTTTAAGCTCAATTGGCCCCTAATCTTAGATGTAAACTTATGCTGCAAGTATTATTAGAAATATTTATGCATTTTAGCTCATTCTTTCATTGTATTGTTATAATCTTTCATTTTAGAGCTTAAAATGAATATTTCTTGAGCAATTAGACTAAATTCATTTGAATCTTCCATTCTAAGTTGTATATGTCACTGATAAATGCATAATCTAAGAGCAATTATAGTATTATTCACACTCTTCTTAGATAGGAAGTAATAGGTTGATTTTAGTGATTTATTTGCTTGCTTACTCTTTATTTTCACTAATATAATGACTTACTGAAGTGTTGTATTGCAAACAACAGGTACACAAATAACACACGCATGTAAATCTGATCATACGGGCTAAAGAATAGAGCCAAGAATTCTACAGACACTGAGCAATAGAGAGAAGAAAGAGAATTCACTAAGCAAAAAAGAAGAAAGAAGGGGAGAAAAGGAATTGAAGAGAACACTGATCAGAGAGGTATTTTGTGGACTTACAATAGATTTGAAAATTTTCAAGATTAAGTTGTATTATTGAACAGATCATTTATTGTTTTAGTTTAACCATTGATTCAGAAAATCTCTTAACAGAGTGGGATTTAACCATCCTTATTGTATTGAGATACTCAAGAGTATCAAAGGATTTTCATGTTGACAGCATAGTGAACGCTATTTCAAATGATAAACTATAAGTTTTAAATCCTCTAACAAGGTCACACTTAATAGTGTGTTTGTAACCTTTAACATGGTTGGCTCTACACCAAGCTCACTTCAAACGAGTGAAAATTTTGGGTTACCACTCCCAAGTGATTTTTCACTTAATAGGGTTTCCACATTAAAAATCCATGTGTCAAATGTGTATATGGTTCATTTCTTTGATGTTTTTCTTTACACATTACTAAAACAAGATTGGTCGATAAACATTAAGTTCAATTACTGCTATTCAGTAAAGGCTAGAAAAAGATAAAGAGTATACTCATCGAGTAGTATATATTTAATAAGATTACTTAAAGACATACATCTTGTAGGATTGAAGATAAATAAAGGTATTATATTTTTGATATAAAGTTTTGGTTGGATTATTGGATTAATTTTGAGGTCATTGATTCCCCCCCCCCCCCCCCTCTTATTTATTCTAACATGATAAGTTTGTTAGTGAAAGTATCTATTTCTTCCTTTCATCTTGTGTCTCATGTTATGTTATCTCTGTGAATTAAGTATTTTTGTGCAGGTTACAATTTGTCTCAAGGGCATTGTTATAGTTCATTGTAGTGAAATTTATATTTCCTTCATAGACATATATATTCTCGGACCTCCCTATTGTTAGATTAACTAAGAGGGGAGGGTGAATCAGTGGCCTGAAAAATTAATCCAGTAATCCAACCAAAACTTTATGTCAGAAATATAATACCTTCAGTTATCTTCAATCCTACAAGATGTATGCCTTTAAGTAATCTTATCAAATATATACTGTTGGGTGAGTATACTTTTTATCCTTTTCTAGATTTTTACTGAATAGTAGCAATTAAAATTAGTGTTTACTGACAAATCTAGTTTTAGTAATGTGTAAAGAAAAACATCAAAGTAATGAACCATAAACACATTTGACACATGCAATTTTAACATGGAAACCCTATTTAGGGAAAAACCACTTGGGATCGGTAACCCTAAATTTTCACTCTTCTGAGGTGAGCTCGGTAAAGAGCCAACCCTGTTAAAGGTTACAAACACACTATTAAGTGCAACCTTATTAGAGGATTTAAAATTAACAGTTTATCATTTGACCTAGCACTCACTATGTTGTCAACATGAAAAACCTTTTGATACTCTTGAGTATCTCAATACAATAAGGATGGTTAAATCCCACTCGATTAAGAGATTTTCTGAATCAATGGTTAAACTAAAACAGTAAATGACTTCTTCAATAATACATCTTAATCTTGCAGATTTTCAGATCTATTGTAAATCCACAAAACACCTCTCTGATCAATGTTCTCTTCAATTCCTTTGGTCCCCTTCTTTCTTCTTTTTGTTCAGTGAATGTGGTTGTTTCTTTGTTGCTCGGTGTCTGCAAAATTCTTGGCTCTGTTATTCAGCCTGTATGATCAGATCTGTATGAAGAATTCTATCTTCATCATAATTATATTCAACATTCCTCTTTTCATAATGAATTACTTGTATCTTTATATAGACATGATTTCACCATTTACATTCCTTGACTTTCTTGTTCTTGACGTAGATAACTTTCTTGATTCGCAAATCTCGCCATGCATTTCTTTAATCTTTAAAGCTTTACTTTAGTTTTATTTCGTAGATATTTCCTTGACAACTATGAATAAAACTAGCTTTAAATATTTACTTCAACTAGTCGATGGAAATAAAGAAATCAATCAGTTAAATCTAAATATAGCTCCTACCACCTAAGTGTTTTGTCATTTTCTAACTTCAGTTGATCTCAGTTATCAACTCTTAGTTTTCTCGGTCATTGAATCCAGTTGTCCCCAGGCATCAATGTCAGTTCTACTTGGTGACCACTTCAGTTATGCTCAGTGTTGTGGTGCTCATTATACATTGTGATTGCTCAGGGTTCTCCATCTATCAGTGTGCACTGTCTGTCGGTGTTTACTGTCACTCGGTGTACACTGGATTTTTATGTTTACCGATAACATAAAATTTTTCTCTTTGGTTTCTTGAAGTCTATGACAATATGTATATGACCAATTAGATTATATCAAGTTGACATCAATAACAATACAATACATTAACTGATTTAATGTCTTGCACTTACTTTCTGTAGCTCGGTGATCATCAACTTATCATCTTCAAACATTCAATTAGTTATAGTTCATCAATCTCTCCCTTTGGCATTAATGGCAACATACTATCAATTCAATATGAAATATTTCATAACATACCAAATTTATTGTTCTATAACTAATTCATATATCTAACTGTCAGTAAGCTCTTCTACCTTAGATTTTATTCTTGTATAGTGCTCTCTTCATTCTTCATTCCCTTCACTGGATAGATGTAGCAATTTCTAATTTTGTCTCTCCCTTTGTTGAAGAATCTATTCTCCCTTTTCTAGATAGATGTACAATGTTAGCTTTTCTCCAATTCTCTCCCTTAGATGGATGGTTTACTTCATTAAATCTTTCTCTCCCTTTGACTATTCCTCTCCCTGATAGATATTTCTCTTCTCCCCCTTTGGATGCTCAAGATAGATATTTCATATGGATATATTCCTCTCCCGTTGACATCAATGCCAAAAAAATATATATTATTGAATATATTCCTCTCCATTCTATCCATCAACAACACAGCTCTATGGTATCCAATAATATCTCTGGTGTTTGGTTCAGATAAGTACCTTTCTGTGTACTAAAATAACATTGCAGTCCATATCTATGCTTGCATCAACATGATTGATCTTTTGATAATGTGTGGGCTAGTGCAACCTTCTAGTCAGGTTAGTGACTAGTAGACAAGGGTCGAACCCCTAGTCTCTTCCTTAGGTAATCAAATGTATCTTTTGGTAATGACTTTATGAATATGTTTGCTAATTGTTCTTTGGATTGTATCTATTCTAGCATCACTTCTTTCTCTTGTACTTTTTCTCTCAAGTAATGATACTTGATAGCTATGTGCTTTGTCTTAGCATGCATCACATGGTTCTTTGAAATGTTGATAGCACTTGTATTATCACAATAGATAATCACTGGATCAAGGATTTCTATTTTCATACCTTTCAACAATTGCTTGATCTATGCAATGTTAGAGAAATTTGCAGCAGCAACCACATATTATGCTTCTGTATTTGATTGAGATATGCATCCTTTCTTTTTACTTATCCATGTGACAAATCTGTCACCCATAAATAATGCTCCTCCTGTTGTGCTCTTTCTATCATCTATATTTCCAAACCAATCAGCATATGTATAAACTTGTAGATCAAATTTGCCTTCTTTATTATACCACAAACCATAGTCTTCGGTATTCTTCAGATATCTAATAATTATTTTAACAACATTCATGTGTGATTCCTTGGGATTAGTAGAGAATCTTGCAACTATATCAACTGCATGTGCTACATCTGGTCTTGTATGTACAACATACATTAGTTTGTGATATTGCTATCAGGATTCAACTGTGTAGTTTTTGAGTCAAACTCATTGACCCATAATTCATGAGTAGTGGTTCACATGAACCCATCTCTCATGAGAATGAATGGAACACTTAGCACTCATTGGATCTAGGTGATGCTCACAGAGGTGAAGCACTGGGACTTCCCGGGAGGTCACCTATCCCAGTACTACTCTAGCTCAAGCGCGCTTAACTACAGAGTTTCCTCCATGGTTAAACCTACTCTACTTGCATCCTCATTTGCAAAACCTTCACCAAGTGTTGTGCCTTATGAACCATTCATTAGAAAGCCCCTTAAGCTCATCAATTGATAAGTAGGAGATAT
>MU223708.1:2997366-3028841 GCA_018584345.1 Thuja plicata | reverse complement strand
AACACTTAGCACTCATTGGATCTAGGTGATGCTCACAGAGGTGAAGCACCGGGACTTCCCGGGAGGTCACCCATCCCAGTACTACTCCAGCTCGAGCACGCTTAACTACAGAGTTTCCTCCATGGTTAAACCCACTCTACTTGCATCCTCATTTGCAAAACCTTCACCAAGTGTTGTGCCTTATGAACCATTCATTAGAAAGCCCCTTAAGCTCATCAATTGATAAGTAGGAGATATTTTTCCATTAGTTTGCCAATCATAGATCTATGTAAGCTCTGATTTACCTTGGTTGACTTGTCTTCCTTTATGAATTTCCATCTGGTTTCCATAGGTGTTCCCATTGGTTTGGAGTCCTCCATTTTGAATATCTTCAAAACTTCTTTGATGTATTTGGATTGTGTGATGTAGATGTCTGTATCCTTTTGTAGAATTTGTAGACCAAGAAAAATTTTGATCTCTCCAAACATTGACATCTCAAACTCTTTGCTCATTTCATCAAAAAATGATTTTCATAACATATCATTACCTCCAAATATGATATCATCAAAAAATATCTCAGCAATCAGAATTTATCATCAATATCTCCTTTCAAATACATATTATTGTTATCACTAGCTCTTATAAATCCAATACTAATGAGATAAGAGTGAATTCTTTCATACCATGTTCTTGGTGCTTGTTTCAATCATACAAGGCTTTGTGTAGTCTACATACCATGTTCCTCTTGTTAGTATCAACAAACACTCCAGGTTGTTCAATGTATACCTCCTCTTCTAGTATTCCATTTAGAAATGCAGATTTTACATCCATTTGGTATACTTTGAATCCTTTGAAAGTAGCATAAGCAAGTAGAATTCTTACTCCTTCTAGTCTAGGAACAAGTGCAAAGATTTCTCCATAGTAAACACCTTCTTCTTGTGCATACCCTTTGCATACTAATCTTGCTTTGTTCCTTGTGACTTTTCCATTCTCATTAAGTTTTTTTTTTCTGAATACCCATTTGGTACCAATGAGATTTTTGTCACTTGGTCTAGGTACTAATGTCCATGTTTTGTTCTTCTCAATCTCTTCATTCATTGCACTGACCCATTCTTGATTCTCAAGTGCAGTATTAACAGATTTAGGCTCAAAATCACAAATCAAACATATAGTGTTCAGTGACTTACTTCTTGTTCTCATTCCAACTCTTTTATCTCCTATGATTTGGTCTTGTGGATGATGTCTTCTGAAATACCTGGAAAGTACCAGTATAGATCTTTGTTCATCATTCTGATCATCATCTTGACCTTCATTTTGATCTTCATCGCTCAGTTCACCATTGTGAGCAATTTATTGATTTTTGGTGTGTGTAGCCTATTGCTCAGTTGCATTATTTTGTCGCTCAGTAGCAATACACTGTTGCTCGGGAAAGGTGTCAGGTTCTTCACTGTAGACAAATCTGTTGTAATCCTCTGGTTCCTTTCTTCTTTCCTCATCATTTTTCTCAACAAATTCATCCACTTTAACATTTGGACTTTCAATGATTTTGTTAGAGGATTTGTTAAGACATTTATAAGTTTTTCTTTTGGTAGAATAACCTAGAAATATTATTTCATCACTTTTGGAGTCAAGTTTCCCATTTCTATCATCTTTCAATATATAAAATCGACTTCTAAAAATTCTAAAGTAACTTACATTTGGTGTGTATCCATACCATATCTCATAAGGTGTCTTATTGGTGTCTTTCTTCAATTGAACTCAGTTTAAAGTATAGACAACATTACTTACAACTTCTCTTCAGAATGTTTGTGTGATTCCTTTCTCAATCATTAGTGATTTGGAACAATAAAAAATTGATCTATTTCTCCTTTTAGCATTCCCATTTTTCTACGGTGTTCTCGGTGTAGAAACATGTCTTGTAATTCCATGCTCATTACAAAAGTTAGTGAATTTATTAGAAATAAATTCTCCTCCTCTATCTGATCTTAGACATTTTAGTTATTTTCCACTTTGCTCTTCAACTATGGCTTTATACCATTTGAACATCTTGAATTCTTCAGATTTCTATGTTAAGTTAGTATCGACTAATTCCATAATAGTGTGGACTAATTCTAGAATAGCATTAGATGTTTAGGTTTTTTTCTTGAAACTAGAATTTTTCATTTTACCTTTTTGACAATTATTACACATTACATGGTCGGGCTTTGACATGCTTGGTAAGCCTCTTACTTTCCTTTTCTTTCTTATCCTAACCATGATGTCAAAATTCACATGACATAACCTTTTATGCCACAACCAATTGTCTTCATTTCTAGCTAATAAAAAAGTGGTCTTAATATCATCAAGATAGAATAGGTTACCTTTTGTTTGTTCACCAATACCGATCAACATTCTAGTTTCATTATAGATCTTTGCCTTTTTGTTCTCAAATGCAACTTGGTGACCCGTGTTATTCAGGTGTGAAACACTCAATAGATTATAGTTAAGTCCTTTCACCCAATATGCATTTTTACATCTGATCAGATTATTCAACATGATGGTTCCTTTACCTTCAACTAGACATGGTGAGTCATTACCCATCCTAACTGATCCACCATTGTAATATTCAAAAGTTTCAAACTTTTCCTTATCTCCAGTCATGTGGTGAGTACACCCAATATCAATAATCCAGACATCATTTTTGCTAACCTTAGATATGAGTTCAGTTTTAATATACCTTTCTTCTTCATCTAAATTATCCTTCATAGAAACAAATACTACCTCAATATCTTCATCAGATTCAGTGTCAGTATTTTCATCTTTTTTTTCAATCAGGTAACAAGACTTCTTTCCTTTGTCCTTGTAGTCTCGGTTATCTCTTCTTTCAGAGTGTCTATTTCTTTTGTAGTCTCGATCATCACTTATATCAAAATTAATTTCATAAGATCTGTCATTATTTCTTTCATCTTTTCTCTTGTTAGGGAATATAGCAGCAAAGTGTCCAATATATTTGCAATTAAAACAGAACAATGGTAATTTACCTTTGTATCTACCTTTGCCTCTTTACAATCTTCTAGCCATTAGTACTTCAATTTCATCAAGTTCTTGTTCATCATTATCACTTTCACTATCATTTCTCATAGTGTGTTTATGACTTGATTTACTTATTTTTAGAGAAGATTTGAATGCAGACTCAATAGTTGGTAAGACACTTTTGTCAAAGTTATTCATCTCAAATGAAATAAGTCTACCAATCAAACTATCTAGAGTAACATTGTTATTTGCTACTGCTCTCATTTCTTTAATTGTAGATACTCTAATTGCATAAACAGGTAGTAAGCTTCTCATAATTTTACTTACCATTGTTTCCTCTTTAAGTAAACCTCCTACTCCTCAGATAGCATTGACAAATTCTTTGATTCTTTTGTACTATAATGAGTGATGTTTTCTCCTTCTTTCATTCTTATGTCATCAAGCTTTCCTCTTAGGCTTTCTAATTTAGCTCTTAGCACATTTGTATCACCTCCATGTACTAGCTTGAGTTTGTCCCTCATTTGCTTTGCAATGGTGCATGATTTAACATCTTCAAATTCAGCATTGGACAGTGAAGAAGCAAGTTCTATCATCATATAGTTGTGTTCATATTTATCTCTCATTTGATCAACAGTCAGAGGTCTTGTCGGTGCAACATATTCAGTATCCAAGTATTGAGTGACATCATTTCCAACACCTGATAGGTGGAGTCTTATCCTACTTTTCCATGATGCAAATTTTTCTTTGTTCAACTTAGGCACATCCCTTTTACTCATCTTTTAATCTTTAGATTGAGTCTTTAAACTCTCTTCCAAGAATACTAGCTCTGATACCAATTGTTAGAATAACTGAGAGGGGGTGGGGGGTTGAATCAGTGGCCTCAAAAATTAATCCAATAATCCAACCAAAACTTTATATCAGAAATATGATACCTTCAGTTATCTCCAGTCCTACAAGATGTATGCCTTTAAGTAATCTTATCAAATATATACTGCTCGTTGAGTATATTGTTTATTCTTTTCTAGCTTTTTACCGAATAGCAACAATTAAACTTAGCATTTACCGACCAATCCTATTTTAGTAACGTGTAAAGAAAAAAATAAAAGTAATGAACTATATACACATTTGACACATGAATTTTTAACGTGGAAACCCTGTTAAGGGAAAAACCACTTGGGACCGGTAACCCAAACTTTTCACTCTTCTAAAGTGAGCTCGGTGAAGAGCCAACCCCATTAAAGGTTACAAACACACTATTAAGTGTGACCTTGTTAGAGGACTTAAAACTAACATTTTATCATTTGACCTAGCATTCACTATGTTTTCAACATGAAAAACCTTTTTATACTCTTGATTATCTCAATACAATAAGGATGGTTAAATCTCACCCAGTTAAGAGATTTTATGAATCAATGATTAAACTGAAACAATAAATGATATGTTCAATAATGCATCTTAATCTTTCAAATTTTTAGATCTATTTTAAGTCCACAAAATACCTCTCTGATCAAGGTTCTCTTCAATTCCTTTGCTCCCCTTCTTTATTCTTTCTTCTTGGTGAATGTTGTTGCTTCTCTGTTGTTCGGTGTCTGCAGAATTCTTGGCTCTATTCTTCAGCTTGTATGATCAGATCTGCATGAAGACTTCTATATTCATTAGAATTATATTTAGCGTTCCTCTTTTCATAATGAATTACTTTTCTCTTTATATAGACATGATTTCACCATTTACAATCCTTGACTTTCTTTTTCTTGACGTAGATAGCTTTCTTGATCCGCAAATCTTGCCATGCATTGATTTAATATTTAAAGCTTTGCTTTAGTTTTATTCTGTAGATTTCTCCTTGAAAACTGTTAATAAAACTAGATTTAAATCTTTAGTTCAACTGGTCAATGGAAATAAAGAAATCAATCAGTTAACTCTAAATATAACTCCTGCTAGCTAATTGTTTTGTCGTTTCCTAACTCCAGTTGATTTACATTATCAACTCTTAGTTTTCTCGGTCATTGACTCTAGTTTTCCTTTGGCATCAACTTCAGTTCTTCTCAGTGACCACTTTAGTTAGGCTCGGTGTTGTGGTGCTCGTTATACAGTGTGACTTCTCGGGGTTCTCTTTATGTCTGTGTGCACTGTCCGTCGGTGTTTACTATCAGTCGGGGTACACTAGCTTTTTATGTTTACCGATAACATAACATTTATCTCTTTGGTTTCTTAAATTCTATGACAATATGTATATGACCAATTAGATTATATCAAGTTGATATCAATGACAATACAATACATTAACTTATTTAATATCTTGCATTTACTTTTTTCAGCTCGGTGATCATCAACTTATCATCTTCAAACACTCAATTAGTTATAGTTCATCAATCTCTCCCTTTGGCATTGATGGCAACATACTATCAATTCAATATGAAAAATTCCATAACATACCAAACTTATTGTTCTATAACTAATTCAAATATCTAACTCAAGATCTTCTAGCTTAGATTTGATTCTTGCAGAGTGCTTTCTTCATTCTTCATTTCCTTCATTGGATAGATGTAGAAAGTTTTGATTCTGTCTTTCCCTTTGTTGTAGAATATATTCTCCCTTTTCTGGATAGATGTACAGTGTTAGATTTCGCCAATTCTCTCCCTTAGATGGATGGTTTACTTCATTGAATCTTTCTCTCCCTTTGACGGTTCCTCTCCCTGATGGATATTTCTCTTCTCTCCCTTTGGATGATCAAGATAGATATTTCATATGGATATATTCCTCTCCCTTTGATAGTAATGCCAAACAAAAATATATTATTGAATATATTCCTCTCCATTCTATCCGTCAACAATACAGCTCTGTGGTAGCCAATAATATCTCTGGTGTTTGGTTCATATAAGTACCTTTCTGTGTACTGATATATCATTGCAGTCCATATCTTTGCTTGCATCAACATGATTTATCTTTTGATAATGTGTAGGCTGATGCAGCTGTAGACACCTAAAATTGACCAGGTGTTCTCTTATCAACCAAATCTACATTTTTCACCAAATTGCTCCTAATCTCATCAAATTGCATCAAAATGGATCAAAATAAAATCAAATGGAAATTTATCACTCAAAATGGACAAAATGAAATTAAATCAAAGGATTAATTAATCATGACATCAAATAATAAAATATAAGCCTAAAAGGGACAATCAAAATTATACAATTGATTTTAATCAATTAATTATATAGTTTAAATCAAAAATCAAATTGAACCTATTCATCCCTACATGGATAATTTAATTAATTTATTGAATTAAAAAATCCTAATATCTTTCAACATAAATTTGAGCAACCAATGGGAATTGAGAACACAAAGCACATGGATCATTCTTAAATTTGAATCTCAATCACTCATTTTGAACTTTGAAACTCAATCACTCAAATTTGTCTGTTTGTCCCAACCTTGGAGACAATCATTTAAATTGTCCCCCCATTTGAAACCATTTGAAAGCCTCTCACTCAACCATGGCTTAATCATGATCAATTAACTCCACCCCCGACACTTGGGAAATCCTATAAATAAAAGCCATTTTGAGAGCATTAAGGATCCTAGAAATTCAAATGCAAAGCATCCAACCTCTTGTCATTTTCATAGTAATTTGAGCATTTTGAGAGATTATCATAGCATGTTTGCATCATGGAGATCATTTTGAGTGCATTTGGATACAATATTATCATCATTTGAGAGAATTGAGCTAGATTTAGGCATTTATCTTAAAAAAATTCTCATTCTAGGACTGTCATGGATAGAGATTAAGGCTGAGAGCTTTATCAACATGACTAGATAGAGATCCATGAGATTATTATTATTTTAATTGCAATTCTTAGCTTAAAATTCCATTATTTTTCCATAGAATTGTAGTTAAATAAAATAATTTCATGAAGGTGTATTTTATTCACACACAAATGACGCCCACCGTGGGGCTTTGAGCCTCTATTCATTGTTTATTTCAAGTTTTGTGCATTTTTCCTTCACTTTTGTGATAATTTAGCAGTTTGCAGGAGAAATGACGCTTATGAGCAATCTAATGACGCCTGCCAGCAGAGAAGTGATGCCTGCATAATTCTTTCTAATTCTGTCTTAAATTATTCTACCTCCTGTGAGATAAAGTGTGACACCTGCAAGCCTAAAGCGTCACCTCTGACTTGATAACCACTTCCTATGAGTTGTCTGTCGATGCTTGTGATCTATCTTTTAGCGCAATTTAAACTTTCTGCAGCGCCTGTCAATTTTATTTTAACGCCTATTCATTTTTGAATGTTGCGTGTTAAGATTTAAAGTTCTCTTTCAAAGTTTTAAATACTGCGTAGTAACAGTTAAATAATGCATGTTAGCTGTTATAGGACACCTGCAATTTGTTGTATGTTATTGAGTTTAAATTGATATACTCTTTGTTTTAACTCTCTGTTATTCTATTTTCTGTAGATGAAATAACACTTGAAAGTACAGAAGCCAGAATTGAGGGTTACAAGGCCAAACAAAGAGGTAAGGATCCTAATGAAATACTCTAAACAACTTCATAGTGCAAATATTTTGGAAATTTTAGAGTTATAAGAACATTTTTATGAACATTACATAAAATTTAGTAGTTCATACAAGAAAATTTTTCCTGCTCTCAACTGATTTTATGCTTTAGGTTCTTAAGTCTGATTTTGGCAAATTTAATCAAAAGAACTTAGTTGCATTTTCAATTTGATTTCAAGTTTTTCTTCACTTTGTTCCTCTGTGTTGACTAACTTGTTGATGGAGCCAGAGTGGGAACTATCACCACTAGGTGAGTAAGAAAAACAAGCATAAAACCTCAAAAAAGCACCTAGCCTTTGCTAGCTACAAAAGAGTTACTTTTCGAAACAAGCTTGCTTTCCCTTAACTTGTGGCAATTAATTTATACCTAGTATAATTAGGAAAAACCCTATTATTGTCCATCTTGAACAAAACATTAGGCATATGCTCTCAACTCTTTGAAGTTGATCAAAAATCTAAACATGTTGAGTTTAGAGTGGTAGAAAGAAAGGAAGGAAAATTAACCACACATTTCAATTTCTAAGAACCTCCTTGTCAAGGGGTTGAAAAACAACAAAGTGTTTTTGAAGTGTTTGGAATGAAGAACAACAATAGGGATATTCTCTTCACTTTTTAAGTGAATCAAATTCCCAAACTTGTTGAACTAAGTTCATTTTTTGCTTTCCTATATATGCTAGTTAAATTAGAGCTTTAGAGGGCCTACCTCCCGAGTACATCCTTACGAGGACGGTGAGAGGGAATGACCCAAAGTGGGAGAAAATCACTTAAGACGTGATACTATCTGACCCACTATAAATAAACACACTCTTCCTTAATGGGTTGTAGTCACTAAATTGTGTGCAATATATCTTCACTTCCTCGATTAGTCCTTCAGGATTGCACAAAATCATACTTTTGTGCGTGTGGGAAACTCGCAAGGGGGTAAAAGAACTTGACATAGTTTAGAATGGAGGTGTTAAATAAATCCCAAATAAGTAGAATGCTACCTTCTAGAGCCAAAATGTTAAAATCAAAATCTGACTCTAGGTAGATTGCTTGGAATATATTCTTGTGCTATACTTGTTAAAATGACTGAGAACATACACATAGTGTTGTTTTAGGGACATGATACAAACTTGATGTGTGTGTTACTTTTGTATTTACTTTTCAAGCAAGAATATTATTTGGAAGACCTTATCATAACCATAAAAATTTTAAAATCCAAAGAAAAATTAAGAAAAAAAACTTTGATCTGCCAAATCCCGCATATGAACATTTAAGTGATGCCTACAGAAATTTTTGTGATGCCTAGAACTTTGAAACAACATCTGGCATCATTCAAAAACTACGTAAGTCACTGGAAAGTGATGCCTGGAAGCTTTAAACCAATTCCTATCAACAGGTAAATGTCGCCAGCTAACTGCAAAGTGTCGCGTAGACAAATTCTAGTTAACACTTGTGAACAGTTAAGTCACACCTACACACAAGGAAGTGATGCCCAAAAACAAAGAAGGAAAAATAGTGAACATTTGCTGAGGTCTTGGAGAAAATTGGATTTCATTTTTTAGTACCCTTTTGGATTTTCCATCTGTTCAAAAGTTCAACCTGGTCAGAATCCCCATTATTGGACATTTTGAAAAATTATAAGGGATTGATCAATTTAAGTGAGAAAGCCAATATTTTTACGAAATTCATGTCCATGTCAGCTTTTACTCAATCTCACTATATCAAAAATACCCTACAATCGGACAGTTCAAATCTAAGGCAGGATCTTCCTTTTCGTAGCGATACATTCACTTCTTCAAGACCAACGCAAGAAACTACAAGGGAATTGGAACCAACCATGTTTTTCCCATTTGAAAACATGGACCTCGATCAAATTAACCACGTTAATAAGGATATCAATAACAATGGAGTTGGTGGGGTTAATAACAATAATAATGGAGGAGGAGTTGACCCTAATAACCAAGGGTTAAACAATAACAACAATGGAGGAGGAATGGACCCTAACAACCAAGGGTTAAATAACAACAACAAAGGGAGAAATGTTGACCCTAATGATGAAGAGGCAATTGATGAGAAGGTCAATGAAGCCATGCAAAGACCATTCTTCATGAGACTTATGGAGAAATTGTTGGATAGAGATAGGGAAAAGTAATTTTTAGACCTAGCACAAGCGGGTCTCAAACTCCCTCATGATTATGATGTCAATCAACTCAAACAAAAAGAAGCCAAAGAAAATCCTATTGATGTCATGAATAAACAATTTAAATTATTCCAAATGCAATTGGACACAATGAAACAAAGAGGGGATCCTAAACCCTTTTCCATCAAAGCTTTGTGTCCTTTTCCATTTGACAAGACCCTAATTATGGTCCCATTCCCAAATAATGATGTTTTTCCTAAATACGACAAGTATGAAGGAGCATCCGATCCCCAAGATCATTTAAGGCAATTTTATGCATTGAGACTAGAGTTCATTCATGACACAACATATTTAATGAGGTTGTTTCGTAGAAGTTTAGGAGGCATAGAAATGGAGTGGTTTTCCAAGTTACCCTCCGACATCCGAACTTTCGAAGAATTGGCCTCCAAATTTGTAACTCATTATTCCTACATTATCAAACATGAGGTTATGATGATAAATTTATGTAATACCAAGCAACGAGAGGGATAAGGATTCCTACTTTTATTGAAAAGATGGAGAGCGGTATTCGCTAGATACCCTCGAAGTGTACTTGAAAAAGAGAAGATGGACATCTTTATTAATAACTTGAGTAATGAGATGAATTATCGGTTAAGGTTGCAATGTCCTAGTTATTTCCAAGACCTAATTGAGAACAGGGTTACTACGAAAGAGGTATTGGTTAAAAGTGGAGAACTTAAGCTTTATAAGAACAACAACAACAATACCTCCAATAACAATCAAAATAGGAATCCTCCTAACAATAGCCGGTTATGGATGAGGAACAACAATAAAGGTGTGGTTAATGATGGAGTTGCAGAGGAAAATAAATTGAAGGCCACCCCTTTTAATCTTACAAGAGGATCCTCTCAAGCTAACAATGTGACTCAAGCACCCAACGTGCCTTTTAACAACAATACCAACAATAAAAACTTTGGGAATTATATAGGGGCTAACAAGCCTAAGCCTTTCTTTGCACCAACACTTAAGAGGACGTTCACCTGCTTGGGTGAACCACTTGAAAATGCATTAATGGCTCTTATTGGAAATAAGATTATTGATTTACCAAGGGCTCAACCGTATGAACCACAAATCAAGCCTACATGGTGGAGTGAATCTAACCATTGTGAATACCATAGGAATCGAGGACATAAGGTGAATGGTTGCATGCTCCTAAAACATGTGGTGCAAGATCTTATTGAAAATGGTGTGATTAAGGTAGAAGGACCTCAAAATAATGAAGATCACACGACATTTAAAACTCCTTTCTATAAACATGAGAAAGGTGAATCTGCCAATGCTAACAATGGAAGGAACAATGGAAACAACTCAAGAGGAAACAAAAATGTAAACTTCTCCCATAGCTATGACAACACTATTAATGCCCTATCCGAACATGATAGTACTATCAATGTGGTGGTAATCAAAGAACAACCTAACAAAGAGACCTCTAATGTTGTAACTAGGGGGCAAGCAACAAGAGTTACCCTATAAGGAAGTGCCCCTAAAACTTTTGGTCTTACTCCAACAACTACTTTGGCTAAACCAACATCTTCTTCAATAAAGCCTTATAGTTTGGTTGATCAACTACACAAAACTCCAGCCCAAATTTCTATATTGGAGTTGTTGAAACTTTATCCTAACCACAAAGAGATCTTGGAAAAAGCCCTAGTGGAGACCAATGTTCCTATAAATTTTGAGGAAGATAAGTTTCAAAATATGTTAGGACATCTCATAGCCCCTCATTGTCTTTCATTCTCCGAACAAGATGATATGCCTATTACCAGGGAAAACTTTAGTGGCGAATATTCGCCATTTGGCAAATCTCTCATGTTTGCGACCCAAGATTTGGCAAATATAATCTGTAAATTAGGTTGTCCATGTCGCTCGGACTTTATAAATATTGGGTCGAATGCCCAGGCCCATTGCCTATTGGTTTATGTATTTTTATCCTTTTCTATCACAATATCGCCAATCAAATTAATTGTTGGACACTATAAATTGAAACATTTCGCCTACAATTTCCAAAGCTTGTCGTAATTGACAACCATATTTTCCAATATGTGGTTGATATTTAAGGTTAGGGTACAGTTTACATGACATGTGTCTCTATTTCAGAGAATTTGAATGAAACTTTATGACTTTGAAAACTTTGTCCCGAAATAGATTTGACATGTGTCTCTATTTTGGAGACTTTTGGGGGAATCTTTGTGTCCTTTTAAACCTTGGCCTGAAATAGAATTCCTACCATCCATCTGGATCATCCAAGGGTTATAAAAAGTAGGGTTGGTTCCTGTGAAAAGATATAAAATTAATTCATGAAACCTTAATAAAATAATAAAAGCCATTTTAGCTTTCGAGGGCGCTGCCCTTGAAAACCCCCGTGGGGGCGCTGCCCCTCGACCCCACCATGTACCATGATAGGGAGTGTGCTAGGGGTGCTACCCCTAGACCCCATCTTGGGGGAGCTGCACCCAAACCCCCATCAAATAATAATGGTTTCTCGGTATGTTCCTTTCATCGCGATTTTTTCAATAATGAAAGATTCGCAAAGATTTTATAGAATTTTCATATAATTGAAAAAAATCGCCAATACAAATAATACTTTTCTGTTCAAATTAAAAATTTTCACCAATAATATTAAATTTTTGCCCCCCAAAATAATGGAGGATTCACCAGCATTTTACACCTTTTCCCAGAAGGGGGTTTCTTAAAGTTTTCCCTGTCTATTACCCACCCTCAAAATTTGCCCTTGCATATAGAAGTTTTAATCCAAAGGCATAGGGTCAAGAGAGTCCTCATTGATGGGAGAGCCAGTCTTAATATTTGCACATTGAACCTTGTCAATTCTTTAGGGTTAACCAAATCATCCATTGATCCTAAAAAGCATATTACCATTAAGGCTTATGGTGAGAAAGAAAGATCTTTGAAAGGCATGATTATTCTACCTATTCAAGTGGGACCTATAAAAAAAGACACCATATGTCAAGTCCTTGACATAAGACTAACTTATAATATATTATTGGGAAGATCATGGATTCATGAGATGCAAGCGGTACCTTCCACCTATCATCAATGCATAAAATTTCCACACATGGGTGAAGAGATCACAATTTGAGGAGATTCTAATCCCTTTCAATATTGCAACACATTGAAACCAAGTCATGAGTTATTTATTCCTCACAATAGGGAAGGATTCATCCCTAATGTCACCATTGAAGAAGCTAAAGAGGAAAGTTCAAAGTTAACATCAAATGCTACATCTACCTCAAACCCTAATCAAACTAACTCAACTACATCAACTAAGGGAAAGGAGAAAATGAGTTATGAGGGTCAAATTTCACATGAAAATTCAGTTAGGACTTATAGATTAAAGACGGAAATTTTGAAACCTTCCAAGGATGAGAGAGAACAAGCCAAGAAGGACCAATACCAAAAGATGAATGAAATGATGCATAACTTTGAAAGCAATGTAGAATCAATTCCAAAGGAGTGGGGGAATATTCTGTTTCCCTATTGATTTGCCAAATTCTCCTAAGACACATGGAAAACCATCAAGCGCTCATCCACCTCACAAATATAACTCTCATTTTGTAAGAGAGAGTGACAAATAGTCCCTAGAAAAGGAGGACAATGAAGTGTTACAATGGCTCTACAAAGAGGAAGATACTTCAAACAATCCCGTGGAAAGAGTACAACACATCAACATTCAAACCGAGCAATATGGAAAAGGATATCAAATTATGCAAAAAATGGGATACAAGGGAAGAGGACCCTTATGAGTCAGGAATAGAGGATTGCTAGAACCCAATGAACTGGCTTGGAGATCAAAAGAAGAGAAATCCAGAATAGGTTATCAAAACAAAGGAGAAAGTTCAATTCCAATGCATGATTTTTATGAACATGTACACATGGTAGGATCTGAAAGTGAGGATGATTTTGAGGATTATGAGTGAGATTCCTTATCTGAAGAGTCTTTTAATGATAAAGAGGTTGATGTTATTCACACATATGCTACCATTCCTAATGTCACAAGTCAAGACAATGAGAATCAAGGTTTGAATTCTACACAAGTATCAAGTGAACCTCAATAATCTAATATAGGTCAAGCATCTAGGAATAATCAATGGATAGGTGAACCTTGGATACCTTCATGGGGGGGGGGGGGGTGATTCAAATGTTGTATTTAATCCACATGCATTCTTTCCAATGGAAATCAATGAGGACTCTAGTGAAGGATATTTTGATCTTACTTCCATTGAACACCTTGAGGAAGCGCATGTCATAGACCTAAGTGATACAATGTACGAACCTTCAAATGAGGTCATGTCCCTAAACCCTTCGAATGACAATTTTCCAAATGACTCAGCCCTAATGCACCCCGAACTCATTGATTGGGATTTATCTGAACCAAATGACCTATTATACTTTCCCAATGCCCTTGCAATGGCCCAATACCTAAATGTGGTTGAGCCATCTTCTTCCACCAATGAATACAATCCAGACATAATGATAGAGGAAGGGGTCCAGCCTCTCAATCCATAAAATAAAAGAAAGAAATACAAAAAAAAATGAAAAGGTCTAGTGGTGAAAACCACCATGTGACAGTGCTAGAACCTAAAAAAGTTAAAAAATTAGATGTTTCCAAAGGTGAAAACCCAACTGTGGCACCTAAGGAAGAGAGGTTGGATACCCTACTAGAACATAAAGATGAAAGTTCACCCATCCTTATTGAACCAACAGAGAAAGTTAACATTGGAACTGAAGTGGATCCCAAGTTCATTCATTTAGCAACATCCTTGAGTTCCTAAAAAAGGAAGGAGTTCATCGAATTCTTTCACGAAAAGAAAATTAACTTTGCGTGGTCTTATGCCGACATACCAGGGTTAGATCCAAGCTTTATAATACATCATCTAAATGTGAAACCCGTAAAGCAAAAGTTGAGAAAGATGCACACTCATGTTGTACTTTTAGTAAAATTAGAATTGGAGAAGTTACTCAAGGTTGGATTCATAAGAGTGATTGCATATGCAGAATGGATATAAAAAATTGTACTAGTCACAAAACATGACAAATCCATTAGAGTTTGCATGGATTTTAGAGACCTTAATCTTTCTTTCCCAAAAGATGATTTTCCGCTACTTAGCGTTGATGCTATATTGGACTTAACAGCGGGTCATTCTATGTTTTCCTTAATGGATGGATTTAGTGGATACAATCAAATTCACATTGCACTTGAAGACCAAGAAAAAACAGCTCTTACATTCCCATGGGGAGCCTTTTGTTGGAATGTGATGCCCTTTGGTCTCAAAAATGTCAGAGCAGCTTACCAAAGAGCTATGACCACTATCTTCCACGATATAATGCATACCTTCCTAAAATACTATGTGGATGATATCCTAGAAAAATCACATGAAAGAAAGGAGCACTTACCAATATTAGAAAATATCTTCACAAGGTTAGAGAAATTCAAAGTGAGACTAAATCCAAAGAAATTTTCTTTTGGGGTGCAATCTGGCAAACTCTTAGGTTACATTATTTCTACAAAAGGCATTGAAGTAGATCCTGAGAAAGTGAAAGAAATTATGGACATGGAAATTCCCAAGAATATTAGTAAAATGAGGTCTCTTCAAGGAAGACTTCAATCTATAAGGAGATTCATTTCCCAATTGGTAGAAAAATGCCATTCATTCACAAGATTGCTACATAAAGACACCATTTTTACATGGGATGATGAGTGTGAACAAGCTTTCACATTGTTGAAAACATACTTGGTGAACTCACCCATCTTAATGCCACCTATCAAAGGCAAACCTTTATTACTTTACATATCACCAATGGAGAAATCTTTAGGGGTTCTCTTGGCACAAGAAGACAATGAAGAAAAAGAAAGAGCCATTTACTACTTGAGTAGAACATTGATAAAATATGAATTAAACTCTAGCTTCATGGAAAGAGCTTTCCTAGCAATGGTGTTTGCCTCTCAAGAGCTTAGATATTACATGTTGATGCATAAAGTGAAGTTAATTGCCAAAATTGATCCATTGAAGTATCTACTTAGTAAAACAGCTCTAACGGGAAGGATTGAAAGTGGGTAATGGTGCTTAGTGAATTTGACATTGAGTACATGGATAGGAAAGAAATAAAGGGAAAAGTGATTGCTGATCAGTTGGCCGAACATCCTTTAGAGTCTACACATCCAATTCAAGTGGAGTTTCTTGATTTAGAAATTATTAATGTGGAAGCAAAGACATGGACCTTATATTTCGATGGATCCTATACTCAAAATGGTTCAGGGGCAGAAATTATTTTTATAACACCTCAAGGATACACAATTCCCAAATCTTACAAACTATTGTTTCCTTGCACAAATAATATTGCTGAATATGAATCTTTTCTTATAGGTCTCAAAATGGCCTTAGAATGGAATGTCATGGAATTGCAATTTTATGGAGATTCTCAATTAGTCATCAATCAAATCAATGATGAATACAACACCAAAGATGAAAATTTGATGCCATATAAAAGGATGGTGGATGACTGGAAAAAGTATTTTGCCTTGATAAATTTTGAGCAAATTCCATGAGACAAAAAATAGAGTAGCTGATGTAATGGCTACCTTGGCTTCATTACTCCAAATGCCTGATCAAAATGTGAGGTACGAATTCTTGGTGGAAGAGTTGGCAAAACTGGCATTTGACTTACCCAATACCCAAATTATTACCCTTATTAATGGAC
Organism: Thuja plicata; assembly: GCA_018584345.1. NCBI lineage: Eukaryota > Viridiplantae > Streptophyta > Pinopsida > Cupressales > Cupressaceae > Thuja > Thuja plicata. The sequence continues at coordinate 3,012,391 of MU223708.1, read as the reverse complement.
ATGACTCACCCTAGTATGGACCAATCTATACTTATCTTAAAGACCAAACCTTACCTTTGGACCAAACTCGTGCTCAAAAATGACATTTCATAAGACAATCGCCTCATTATACCATCCTATCAGACACATTGTATCGCAAGGGTCTTGACAGAACACTCCTTAGGTGTCTAGAGGAAGAGGAATCGAGATTAGCTTTAAAAGATGTCCACGAGGGGATTTGTGGGTCACATTCAAGTGGATTAAATTTAGCTAAGAAAATCCTTCACATGGAGTATTTATGGAAAACCTTAGAGAAATATGCTTTCCAATTTGTGAAAGTTTGTTCAAAATGCCAATATCACGAAGACATGATCCATGCACCTGCACAAGATTTTCATCCATTCATCACACCATGGCTATTTTATGAATGGGGTTTTGATCTAATTTGCATGATTTACCCACCATCTTCTAATGAACATAAATACATCCTCACATCGACATAATATTTCACTATTTGGGTAGAGGCCGTTCCTTTGACAACTGCAATGGGAAAACAAATTTCCATGTTTATTCTTAATCACATAATTTGTAGATATGATATTCCTCATGCCATCATCACGGACAATGGAAAACAATTCAAGAACAAAGACATGGATGAACTTTGTGAAAAATTTCATATCACTCACGATTCTTCCTCCATTTACTACCCTCAAGGTAATGGACAAGCCGAGGCTACGAACAAGAACATCCTCAAAATATTGAAAAGATCGATTAATAAATCAGGAAGAGATAGGCATATTCAGATAAACCCGACATTATCGGTCTACAGAACTAGCATCCAAACACTAACAAGAGCTACACCATTCTCCTTGGTTTATGGGGCCAAAGCTGTTTTACCCTTGTAAATTGAGATTCCATCCCTAAGAGTTTCACTACATGGATTAATCACTGATGAGGATTATAGAGTTTCCCGACTTCAACAATTGGAATTGTTGGAGGAACATCAAACACAATCATATGATCATTTGAAGGTATATCAGAACAAAATTTCAAGAAACTACAACAAGCATATCAAACCGAGAACCTTTCAAGTGGGAGACTTAGTGTTAAGAGAAAACCCTAAAAATCAAGATGATAGAGAAAAAGGGGAAATGGGAAGCAAATTGGCTTGGACCGTTTGTCATCACTTCTTATTTTGGAATGGGAACCTACAAACTAGTTGATTGTGAAGGTGATGAGTTGCAAGAACCCATTAATAGCATCCATTTAAAGAGGTTTTATACCTAATTAGATGAAAGAGTATTAGAAGAAAGAGTATCAAACGAGTGTATCAGATGAGTTAGCATATTCTTTGTGCATGAGAAAAGTCAAAAATCCAAAAAAATGAGAAAAGATCAAAATCCAAAAAAAATAAAATAAATCAGAAAGATCAAAAAATCAAAAACAATGGAAAAGCAAAAAATCAAAAAAAGGAGAAAATTGAGCATGAAGAAAGAAAAAACATTCAAAAATTAGAAAATCATTGTCTTGGTGAAAACCTAGCAAATAGGCGCCTAGATGATATAAAAAAAAACTAAAAAAGAGAAAAGTGCCTTGGTGAAAACCTAGCAATAGGCGCCTTGGTAGCAAAAAAAGAAAAAAGAGAAAAAGAGCAATAACCCAAAAGGTGAAAACCTAGAAATAGGCGCGCATCTATCATTTGTGCATAGTCCTAATAAACCTCTCAGTTGCATTTTCACATACCTTTTTTCATTTGCTCGAGCTTTACACATGGTTTTGCTTATCACTTGGGGCAAATCATGGGTTTTTGGTACAAACGGATTCATAAGTGCTACATTTTGGTCACATGATAAAAGCAGATTTTCAGAACTTCAGAGGAGAGATATTTTGGAGCCTTTGATGGATATCATTGTTCAACCTAAATAGTTTGATCGCATAACTTGATCCTTGACCTTCATTGACCTATTTTATCAGGATTAAAAATTGACAACACCCTAAATGATCAGAATGTTTGGAATTCTTATTGAAAATCTTGATACATTGAAAAACACTTGAAAATTTTGATGATTTGCAATGACCTTTTCAAGTCATATTTTTTTAGCTCATCAATGATGTTTTGACTAGATTGGTGATGATTAAGACATGATGTTTTTCTTGACTTTTGTATGACTGTTTTGAGGAAGATCCATCAACTTGTGTGAATTCATCCAACGACATGGTCATCAAAAAACCATCGAGGACATTCATATAGGAAAGAGGGCTAACCTTTGTTTGTTTATGCAAAAGGATACCTTGGCTATTTAGATCTTCCATATCTTAATACCAAAATCCACTTGCAACATTGAATCCGATGAAACCGGTATTCATACTCCCATAGTTGGTCATTCAACTAGTGAGGATTTTACTAGTTCCTAAAGAGGTTACCAAATGAGATGAAAGTCATATTCATATTCTTATGGTCACAGTGGCACAAGTAAGGATTGTATCGAATCCTAGTTCCACAATGCTCAATGATGAAAATATATCTCTTTTGCATTTCTTTCGCAAAAAATCAATGAAAGTTAGTGGCATTGCGTTGCACTTTCATGTTAGATTAATTGCATTATTTAGAGGATTTTTCCAAGTTCCAAGGGGGTTAATCATTTTTGGAGTTCAAATCAATTCAATGGTTTCAAATCAACAATGTGAGATTATCTTTTGCATCCATTCATTCATTAATCATTATTCATTGTCTTTATACATCACAAGAAAAGCAAAGAAAAGAAGCATTATATCATTATGCATTTTCAGCCTTAAGATTACATTTCATCCATAAAGTTGCATACATGAAAATTCAAAAAGATAGTTGCATTCATTTCACCATTGCATTGCATAAACCATAACATCATGATAAGATCAAAGATATATAGAACTAGTTTCTTCTATCATTTGCATCCATTTATCTATGTCATAATATAAGATATTGCATCTGTGGCATAAAAAGAAATCATAGAAATCATCAAATGCATCATAGAAATCATATAGATCTGCATATAAAGAAATCTCACATCAACATCATAACAACATCAAATGGGGAATCAAAGAGTCATCATAAATAAATTTCCATCATCAAAGAGTATAACAAATTTGTATATCAAGATACATCGACAAAATGATCCATAATCAAAGTCCTGATCAATCAATACAAATAATACATCGATGTCATATCAACAGATCAAATCTCATATCTGTATCAAGACCCAGTAGGGGCACCTAATACATCACATGTACCTATACCCCCTGTGCCATCTGGATCCCTGTCACCCGATCTATCCTGAGTAGTTGGTGGTGTCTGACTCGTACTAGCAACATTGGGCAACTGTGCAATCATAGTCAGAAACTGTTATAGCATAGTGGTAACCTGATCCATCTGGCCAGTCATAGTAGTCATCCCTACCTGTAAATTCCTCACATCGTGTATTAGAACATCTACAACTTGAGGAATCTAAGGAGCCTGAGGTGTCTATAGAGCAAGAGGTACTTGTGGGGAAACATGAACCTGTGATGTAACAACCTATGGATCTACCTGAGGAGGCACCTGTCTCTGTGGAGATGCTGGTATCTAAGGAGGACCTTGACCCTATAAAGGAAGCTTTAAGAGAACTTGTCTAGCCAACTGTATCCATCTATGTCTCTGCGTACCCCAATATGCAGCTGGTCTATGCTATGCCTATCTCCACAAAGGTACCTATGCCTGTCTCTGCCTAGGCTGACCAAAACCACCACCTCGAGCTCTGACATGACCACCCACATCTGAGGTCCCACAGCTCTTTGTACCTGAGGATCTCTCTGTCTCTGTGCTCTCTTCCTACCACCACCAACACCATCACCCCCATCTACACCATCTTCATCAAAGGACTCATCCACATTTGGAATAGGATTTGCAGGATCTGTGAATCTCATAAACCTGTGATGAGAGAGCCACTCTCGGTACTTTGCAGACATCCCCGCATCAGAAACATGGTCTAACATATCCCATCGAATGTATATCAATCAATCAATCTTTGTGCAAGAAAACTGGTAATCTACCTGTGCACCCCACATAGATCTCTCTTCCTAAACTCGGGCCTATAAAGCCAAACCCTAAGGCATCTCCTATACTCTGTCGTACTACCTAGAAACTCTCCCAAAGCAGAATCTCTCAATAACAAGTGATGATCGACCAATCATCCACCACGGTGAAAACATGTAGGGAAGCTCATCACCATCCTCCCACCATCCCTCGCAACCAAGGTAAGGTATCCACATGACCTGGTCAATATCATTAATGGTGCAGTGCCAATAATCAAGCTTTTCTAGATGATGTTGGAAAACCATCCCATCATACAGCCATCCTCGGCCTCAAACTTGAGCAGTTATAGGTCTCGTGATCGGGATGTGCTCCCAGGTCCATACTTGTAAAAAAACTACACCTGCTGATATCATTGCACTAGCTCTGTACACAACCTCGTGCAAATCATGATATAAATATTCCAATACACAAGATCCCCAATCAAATCTCTGAGGATGAGTGATCAAGTCCTCCAAAATGCGACCCCATCCGACTGAGAATCTGCGACCTCGTCGATCTAGCAGAAGTAAACCAACGATGACTTCACCCAAGATCGTTGGAAAAGTGGGGAATGAAGCAAACTGGGCACATGATGGTATCATCTCCAATAGTGTCATCTCCAAACACCCATCTTCATGTGCTCCCATTGTATACCTGATCATAGCATACTCTCTCTCCTCGGATCAAAATCCTAAGCAATTTGTATGCATCCTCAGGCATGATAGTAATCTCGTTGAGGGGTAGATGGAAGGTATTATGGTCAGAGTGCCAACACTCTGCCATAGCCGTAAGTAAACCTCAGTTCAGCTGAAACCGAGGGAGATCAAGAAGGAATCGTATCCCGTACTGCTCAATAATCTATCTCTCTAGATCCGTCATCTCGTCAACTAAATCAAATATCCAATGCGCGACATTCTGTACATACAACTTACAAAAATGTACCTACATTTTGCAAACAAAGTGAATTATATTCGCATCTTTATATCAGTGGATCATTTCAAGTCAATCAACTAAATAAAATTTATCCTCTCTTTTTGAGCGTATCAACCTATTGTTCCTAACCACTAGATCTTGAGAAGGGAGCAATACATTAGTTTTTCTACCTAATTTGATTGACACATCAAACATCCATTTATATGATTATCCTAACATCCTAAACACTTAGTAGCATCATGGAAACACATCTATCTATCTTGGAAATCAATCCGGTAATCTAGACAATCAATCGAAAGCAGTTTGTTCATCCTAAAATCAGGTTTTTCATCAATTTTCTAGCAGGCGTCACTTGGCTAAGTGTACACGTTATTTTAGACACCACACATCATTTTAGACATCATATGTGTGATTTCAATCATTGGAAGTGGTACTTTATAGTATACGCAACATTTCTCAAACCTAGGCATCATTTAAAACTTCCTAGGCAACATTTTAAATCTACATTTGTCGAAGGGTTTTGCTACGCCACATTTTACACATTGGATACCATTTTTGACCTACCTACTAGGCGGTGTTTTACTACTCCTACGCATCATTTCATTGTGCGGAGATGGTGTTTAACTACCCTAGGCATCACCATGTGTATCACCAGATGGTGCTGGAAGTTACAAACTTGCATGAGCTGATTAGTGGTGATTTGTGTGTCGAAGGCAACCTGCTCTAGTTCCGAGTGGAGTTTGATTAGAGTGTTCATCTGCGATTTCTATAGCCTAAGTGGTGCTCTTCTCTGGAAAAGAAATATGTTTTTTTAAACTCCAAGAAAAATAAACAAAAAAGAGTCTAAAATCTGTCTTAAATTTGTGCGCCAACTCACATGCATAAACTACCCACTTGGTATAATCCATCACATCACCACCATCTGCAAGCTGCTTGTGTACCACCCCGATCCTATGGCATGTCTTGATGAATTTTGCAAGATTGACAATTTCCAATTTCAGAGTTAACTAAAAAACACCTCCATAAAGCAGTCAACATTCTCTCTGAGAAAAAATTTAGCAGTTTCGCTAAAAAAGGAGATAAAAGAAAGGCTTGTGCAAAAGCCTAAGGACAATAGTCCTTTCTGAAAGAAGTGATGAAGAAGTTATAGAGAAATTCTACCCAACAAATGCATATTAAATGTGATGTTACTGAGGGAGAGATATAAATCCTCTGAAGTAAACCACCCATAGCTTCTACAAGCCAGTTGTCTCATCCAAGTACTCCTTCATCACACTAACAGTCATACTCCACAGAGGAGGAAATCAACATTAATGTCGACAAGACATGAGGTGACCAATTTCTTTCCTATCAAATTCTGCCTCCAGGTGACCATTAAGGAGTGTTTCCAGTTGTCATGTCATGCCTGCCCAACATACTTTAGATATTCACCCAAGGGAGATTTTTTATCCAGTTCATCAGCCAAGTGGTTCCCTTCACAATATATGTGGTTAGCCGTTGTAGATTCAAAATTTTCATTAAGTTTAAAATGACTTCCAAGGTCGCTTGCAATTTCCAATTTGGCGTGAGTCCAATTCTAACTGCATTGATTGTTACCAAGGAATCCCCTTGAATTTCCAATTTCTTAAAACTCAATTGAAAAGAAAGAGAAAAACTGAACAATAGTGCTTTAAACTCGTCCATGTTGCATGTGTTGATTTCCAGAGGTCTTGGTAATTTGGCGACGAGTATACCCTCACTAGAGTGAATAATGTAGCCCACCCCTGAAGGACCAGGATTACCTTTTGAGGCTCCATCAAAATTCAATTCTAACCATCCCTGAGAAGGAGGCGACCAAATGTAGTTTGCTCTGAGATTGACATTTTCTTTCACACCTCTACCAATTGTGGGGGGTGTTTAGCCCAAACCAATTTTTTATCATTTTATCATCCCAGATGGTATAGTACTTATTTTGTGCACTCTGAATTTGGATGCGGGCATTCATAACCTCCACTATAGAAGCTTCAGTTCGATCCAAAATTGAAGGTTTATCAAGTGATATATCTTAGAAGATTCTTCTATTTCTTTATTTCCATAATTCCCAAATTAATATGGAGGGATTTATGATCCATAGATTACCACATAAAATATCTTTGAAGAGTTGCGGCCAAGAGGTGAAAAGGGAGAGAATGTCATTTGGAAGAGTTGAGGACCATCCTAATTTTGCACATAACCATTGCCAGCATTTTGATGCAAAGGGACAAGTAAGAAACAAATGATTAGTGTCTTCTTCACTGTTGTAACATAGAGAAAATCTAGAAGGACCACACTATCCCATTTTCGTAAACCAATTAGCAGTAAAAATTCTGCCTTGAATTGCTACCCAAGAGAATAGGCCTGCTTTGGGAGGACAAACTTTATTCTAGCATAACTGATTGAAGAATTGGGATTGATTTTGAGAGGAAGTACCTCAGAGAATTCTATAACCATCTTTCACCTTGTATTCCCCTATTTTGGACCCATTCCAGATGCATTCATCATAACCCTTTTTGATCAAGAAGAATTTGTCTTCAAGTAGTTTCCTCAGTTGCTGAAGTTCCAAAGGATCAAGTCAAAGTTGTTCAAGTTGCTTCCACTGCCAAGATCTATCTACCTGGTTCTGGGAGCCAGGAATAATGTAGTCTTTTAGCAAAGGACCCCAATTGTCAGTGCAAATTTTGCTAATGCTATTTTGGCCCAACATATGATTAATGCTAGGGAAACCGCCCCATGAATCTTCCCAAAATCTGGCTATAGAGCTGTCCTTGCTGTTCCAAGTAATTTTTTCCTTAATGATTGTTACTCCAATTGCACATTGAAGTTGTCATTAGTTATCAAGCATACATAACGGACAGTCGGTAACGGAGTCAAACAAGAAAATCAGTATAATCACCAAAGTGCAGAGTTAACCGAGAGCACTGATCATGCCCAAAGTTAACCGAGTACAGTGATACTCGAGTAAACAGACTATACCGAGTAGAAGACAACACCGAGCTACACAACATAACCAAACACTAGAATAACCGAGGTACACAGACAACACCAAGCACCGAGAGACAACATTAACCGAGAGGAACATAGACCACATAAAAGTTTGTTATGGCACATTATTCTATGTAACAAATTTTTAGCCGACCTAGATAACGGTTTACACGATCGAGGAAGACATTAATTACAGATTTACAACATTAATTGTTTATGTCTCCTATGTGTACATGATCAAGGTAAATTATGTACACCATTGATCTTAGGATAGGGAAGTAATTGTTAAGCCCTAATTAGGTCACATCGTTTGATATATAAACGCATAGATGTCAAATTTTGTAATGTATGTTGATCAAGAAATGATCAAATAGCTGCCATACTACAGATATCAGAGATCAGACAAGGGATTTTAAGGATAGAGACTATATTGCAGAAATCAATTTACAGAACTAAGGCAAGGCTACCGAGTAGAACAGAGTAGAAGGTATTATCATTCACATTGAGGTGATATGTTTTGTATGTACTTAATGGATCTGTATCAGCACTATTGAGATGTATATGTTTCAGATCAACTTTCTGTTACTCTCTAACATTTGTAATAGACCCTTAAATCTCTTAACAGAGTAGAATTAACCGTCTTATTGTAAATCTCTTAACCGAGTGCACACATAGATTGTGTTGCTAAATCCTCACATGAGGTATATCTAGTCGATCTTATTGTTACTCCTAACAGGGTAGGATCATCAAAAGTGATAATTGTTTGTAAGCTTTAACAGGCTTCTTTATTGCTGCAGTAGTGAAGTTTTATGGGTCTCATCCCCACCACAGTTTTTACCTTCTAACAGGGTTTTTCTGCGATGCCAAAATACTAGTGTCATGAGTACTTAATTTCATGTATGTGTATTGTTTATTTTACATGCATTTACATTTCAATAGTGATGCTATATGTTTGATGTATGCAATCTACTCAGTCGGTTAATACAAAATAGTGGTTACTAAGAATTGATCAAAAGTTTTTAAGGGTACTGATTCACCCCTCCCCTCTCAGTACTCACCCTTTCCATTATCCCAACAAATGATATCTCTTGATTTGGAAATGAAATTCTAATTTCTAGAGCCTCTGGGGAGATGTTTAATTCTTACCACCTCTACATCCTCTGTGTGGTGAAAGTATTTGCCTCTAATTATTCTTACCCATTTGAGATTCTTTTCCTTGAGTATTTTCCAATAGAGCTTTGCTCCGAGAGCCTGGTTTTGCCAACGTTGGTTTTTTATTCCTGTTCCACCAGCCTCAACTGGTTTGCTGATCTTATCCTATGAAATGAGGGAAAATTTCCTATTGGTGTTAGTTCCTTGCCAAAAAAAAATTCTGAGTTTTTTGACCATATCCATGTAAAAACCCATGGGAAGTGAAAGGCAAGACATTAAATATATGGGAATTGCTGCCAAAGTTGCTTTAATCAACACCACCCTACCAGCCCACGAAAGCCATTTAGATTTACAAGAGTCCATTTTCCTATCCATTCTCTCACCAATTGGTTTCTAGGCAGAATCTATCCTCAGAGCTTTGTCAATTGGGATGCCAAGATAAGAGCATGGGAGGGAACCAATCTTGAATTTCAGCACCTTTTCTATCTTCTGCTAAATTTTCTTTTTGGTATGAAAGAAGAAGATTAAAGATTTATCTTTTTTTTCCACTTTCCCTAAAGCTAAAGGATAAGAATCAAAAACTTTTTTAATGGATAAAGCCTCCCAAATGATGCCTTTCCCAAAAAGAAGTATGTCATCTGCAAATTGTTGATGTGTGACTCCCTTCACCGAGGAAGTGATTTCCACACCCTTAATAGACTCTTGATTCTGGAGACTAATGAACCTGTGCCCCAAACCTTCTACCATGATGATGAATAAAAAGGGAGATAGGGGAGACCCATTTACAAGGATAAAAATTTTTGGGGTTGATATGCAATAATATATTAGATTAATCCATGCTTTAGAAAAACCAAATTTCTCCATGCATTTTGCTAAGAACCTCTAGTCCACCTTGTCATAGGCCTTCTTGATGTCCAGTTTGATTATCATGCTAGGATGCTTGTTACATTGAATTGAATGAATGACTTCTTGTGCTATAATGATGCCATCTAGAATTGATCTCCCTGGAACAAAACCGGTTTGTTCCTCCCCAATAATCTTACCCAAGACCAATTTTAATCTTTTGGCTAAAGCTTTAGAAAAGATTTTATAAATAGTGTTGCAAAGAGCTATTGGTCTAAATTCATCCATACATTTATCTTGGTTTTTCTTCAGAATTAGAGCAATGAAAGTATTATTGATTTCAGTTATAAATCTACCTGAAGAACTGGCTACCTTCAAAGCATTTGTGAGTTCCTTTCCAAATATATGCCAGGAGTGCAAGAAGAAGCTGGGTGGGAATCCATCTAGACCTAGAGCTTTATTCGGAGCCATGTGTGAGAGAGTTTCCAGGATTTCCTTCTCTGATAATTTAGATAGAAGTAATGAGTTGTCCTCATTAGAGATAATCTTTGGGATGTCCACCAACAAATCCTCCTGAGAATTGAGGTGAGAAATCTCGAAGTGGTTTAACAACTTAGAATAGAAATTGACTATTTCCTTTTGTATTTCTTTCTGATCTTAAAGAAGAGTCCCAACACCATTGTAAATTTGATGAATCCTATTGACACTCCTGACACTAAATTCAAAAAATTTGCATCCTTAAGCCACAATATTTCAAATTTGAATGGGCACTGCTAGGGTTTATCCTCCCCAATAATTTCCAATTGAATGGGAAAATGATCAGACCCTGAGGTTGGGGAGATGGATGCTTTGAAATCAAATGGAAAAAGAGTTAGGTCCCTTTGAAAAAGAATCTGTCTAATTTTTCTGCAATGTTGTTAGGCCCAAGTCTTCTATTTGTCCAAGTGTACTTACCATTATCAGGTTCTATTTCCATTAAATTTTCTGATTGTAGCCAATCTTTAATATTTGTTTGTGATTGTGACTCTTTTTGCGAGCCCCCAAGTTTTTCTGAGGAGTGGACAATGGCATTGAAGTCTCCCCCTAAAAGAATGTTCCCATTTGCATGAGCAAGAAAACATCTACTTATCTCTGCCCAAACCTCCAATTTCCTCCTACTGAGATTTGGGCCATACACATTTCTAATGTAGAATTTTAAATTGGATACTAAACTTATGATTTCAGCACCTAACCAGTTAGAGTTTTTTTCCAAACTTGAGCAAACAAGATGTCTCGGATTCCAGAGAATAGAAAGTCCTCCCGAAGATTCAATTGCATCATACCCGTCTGCAGACCAATAGCCAAGGGATTTGGTGAAGATGGATATTTGGTCCCGACTCATTTTTGTTTCCTGTAAGAGCACTATGTCCGCTTTGGCCGACAATATGCAGCGTTTCACTATACGACTTGTTAGGGGCATTGAGACCCCTAACATTCCATGATAAGACCTTCATTGTGACTTGGGAAGGACCTTCCCCTTCCCAACATTTAAGTATGTTGTGATTTTTGATTGATCATGGTCTTCCCCATCCTCCGATCTTAATGTAGCGAGAGATTTTATGCCTTTGCCTTTCTTTTTTACCACACCACAATCAGGAAGGGAATTGTTAGCTAGTGACTTTTGAATGCCTAAAATGGGAGACTTAAAAGAAGGGAGGGGTGTAGGGTAGGGATCATCTGAATTTCTGGCAATGGAGGTATCCTAGTATTCCTCTACCACATTGTTCTTATAGTAAACAAGGCCCTCAATGTCATTCCATCTTTCTTCTTCCTCGACGTAATCTGCATCTAAAAGTCTTTCAACAAATGAGGTTGAATTATTCTCATTAGCCGTGGTTTTGTTTTCTAAACAATCACAAAGTTCATAGACTGCCTGAAGCCTTGGAGAAATAGGAGAATGAATAGTTTGATCCTCTATTTGGAGCTCTCCAACCCTATCTGAATCTGGTTCCTGACAATGAAATCTCTTACCAACTGGTTTTAATGGAATGATCCCCCCTTAATTTTGTTCCTAACTCTAGAATTTTTGGATGTGTCTACTGGCTCCGCCCTGTTGTCTCTTAATTCTTTCGCCCTGAGTCTCGAATATTTTCTGCAGCCCAAACTTTTATTGTAAGAATCAAGGTCTGAAGTGATAGTTGTTAGTGTGGATGGAGATACATATCTAGTTCTAATATTTTGGATCACTTGATAATTATCCATATTGGGTCTAGAGATCACCTCAGCCTTTGCTATATCCCATAAACCTCTGATCTTGGTCTGCAAAATGTCATCATCTTGAGAAGCTTCTGAAGGCGGCGATGTCTTCACTTTTGGGGAAAGACTTTCAGAGGGAGATGTATATTCCATTGGTGGGTTTCCATCCATGGTAACCATCACTCCATTATGGGTAGCATTACCATCATATTTAACCTCTTCTGCCAAAACTTGATTTGCCAACTGAGACATCATCTCTGCTTGTACCTCTCTAAACCATTGAGTCAGGAGTTGTTCCACAATCTTCTGATTGAATCTCGGAATGATATTAAGATGATTACTTTCCTTTCAGGGAGTAATGAGACTCTTTTCTGACGACCGCTAAATTGTTGGTGCCATAGGCTTTCGTAGAGTGATCACCACCATATTCTTCTTAGGAAGAGATCTCATATTCCTTCTCCCTTCATTTTTCGCCAAATTTATTAGCCAGTTCGTGTTCTGAGTTCCTTTCTTGTTACTTCCTTGGTTTGGGCTTGGTTCCAGTAAAAGAGTTCTTGGCATAAACCTCTAATTAGTCCAACTTATAATTTTCCAATAAAAAAACCAAAGAAACAGTTTCATGGTTTCCTTTTGTGTATCATCCTTTGCAACTATCATAGATGTGCCAGGGTTTTCCAGTATTCCTACCTCTGGGAATAAATCCCAAGCCAAGTTATGTTGCAAGAGAAGGACCCGAATGCTCCCGGTAACTCTCTCATGAGTAATATTCTCATATGTATCTTTGTCCAGCATCGCAGTTTCCAGATTTGTCTTTGATACTTGCGTTTCCACTGGATGATTCTACTGAAGGTCATAAAAGATGGTATGCACCCATGTTCCAAATTTTGAAATAATATTCAGAGATCTTGGAAGTTCTTTGGTGAGGTTCATAAGTAAACACAACAATATTGAAGCCGAATTCTGCCTTTGTTGATGCTTGAGGTAAATACCCAATTTATTGGCAATGATTTGTAGAGTATCTGTGTCTCTATATTCCATAGGGAGGTTATTTAAAGAGATCCACATTGGGATGAACTTGACAACATTTTTAGAGTTGTCAAAGTTAGGAGACCATTGCTGCATGTGAAGCCCGAAATTGTTGTGGAACCACACCTTTATTTTGAATGTGTTATCTCTACTAATCTTATCTTTGAAGATAACAATATAATAGCCCAACTTGTCATCGAGAGATTCTATTTTAGAGATGTTGAGCCAACTAGCATAAGCCCATGAGGAAAACTGGGAGTGGGATAACTTTGTATTCCAGAATTTACAAATTAGGGCCTGGTGAACCAGAAGATGTCTCCTTTGAGTCAAAGAGTCCACAGAAAAGGTGATGGTGACCTCCTCTAGTCTAAGACAGGGTTGGCCTTCCTTAATGTTTCTGATAGATTCCTCCATTTGAATGTCTTCCGGGCTTGTTTCCGAGGAATGATCAGTATTTTCCTTTGTTGGTTGACTCTTTTGTAATTGCTTAAGTCTTTCCTGGGAGCTCCGAAGAGGCCTCCACCTATTATTGTTCTTATGCTTTCTTTGAAAAGCTTTGTTTAGTCCATTATCAAAACCTAGAGTCTTGTTGTTCCTGAATAGATCTACTCGTCTCTTAGGGCCCGTTTGGCAGCAGGAATACCATATCCTAGATATGGTTAATTCTGGAAGATGCTGGCAATTCAGGAAGATGCTTATCCTCAAAATGAAATCTGGAATATGGACTGACCCGTTTGGTTCACCCGGAAGATGATTGAGAAGATGCATAAGGAATTTTAATTCTTTATTTTTTAATTTCTTTGAATATGGTGTGTATATGTGTATATATGTGTATATATATACACACATGCACATGTGTATATACATAGATACATGTGTGTATATATAGACACGTGTATATGTGTATACATGTGTGTACATACACATGTATACACATATACACACATACACATGTGTGTATACACACACACATATGTGTATATACACATACAAGTGTGTATCCATGTATACACATATACACATGTGTATATATACACACATGTATGTGTATACACATACATACATTTGTGTATTTACACACACATTACATGTGTGTGTATACACACGCGTATATACACATGTGTCTATATATATGTGTCTATATACACACATGTGTATATATACACATTTGTGTATATGCATGTGTGTATATATACACATGTGCATATATATATGCACATGTGTATATATATACATCTTTATAGCAATATAATATACATCTTTATAGTCATGGATTCTACAAAATATTAAATTTGGATTGTATATACACGCACATGTGTATATATACACACATGTATATGCACACATGCATATACACACACATGTGTATACACACACATGTATATATATACATCTTTATAGTCATGGATCCCACAAAATATTAAATTTGGTTTTCTAAAAATTGGAATTCCCATTCCACTTATTTTGAAATTCCAATTCCATCTATTTAGGTGGAAGATGATATTCCCAATTTTTGGGCAAAATGAGAATTTCAGAATTCCAATTCCATTTTTTTCCATGGACCCAAACATGGAATTTGGCATTATCCAGAATTAGATAATGCCAATTCCAGTCCAATTCCTACTGCCAAACGGGCCCTTTATTAGGGCCCGTTTGGTTGGCGGAATTTGTGCATGCTGGAATTGCCAATTCTGGAATTGCCTTCCATTCTAGGTTTGTGCTATACTCAAAACGAATTCTAGAATATGGGCTTGTCCTGTTTGGTTC
>MU223708.1:2971195-2981432 GCA_018584345.1 Thuja plicata | reverse complement strand
TATAAATGTCAAAAATGGGCACCATGTGACATGGTGGTTAAGCCTATGGTTTTGTAAAACCACAAGTGGTTTCCAGGTTGTAAAATCACTATAAAAGGAGGGCTTGGGGAGGTGTTTGTATCATTGAATTTTTTGCAAGACAAGATGCTAGAAGGAATCTCTCTGAGTTCGAGTAGTGGTGATGCGCTCCTGTAAGAGCTTGCATTGCAAGTGTATTGTAATCATCTTGATTTGATAATACATTGTGCGAGTTTTGGAGGGTGGGGTTTTTCTCCCGGAAGGGTTTCCCCACGGTAATCACTGTGTTATGTGTTCATTGTTATTTTGTTTATGCTTTATTATGCATTTCTTGAGATCTTTGCAATGTTTAAGTTGAAATTTGCATAATCATCCTCTCAAGATTAGCGTAGGAAGCGTTTCCGCACACCTTTGCTTCCTTACAATGGAAAGCTATGTCATCATATAATATCCTGACATGATCTATTGCTTAGAGTAGTGAATCTATATTTAATGGGAAATTAACTATCATCTAGAAACCTACTTACATATAATATCCTCACATGATCTATTGTCTAAAGTATTGAATGTGTAGTTTTTGGGCTATTAGCAATCATATGAACAACTACCTACCTAATTCTATGTTGATGGCGTGGACAGACTAGTGGAACTGGAAACATCATCTACTGTTGAAGACATGGTGACAACTTGCTGTTGTTCTGGCTATGTGAAACACAGTCCTCCTGGATCTTTGCAACCCACCAACTCATATCAACATATGCAGATAAACTCCGTGGGAGGGTTTAGTTTCACAGCAAAGTGTAGGGTTTCTGACGGTTTCACCCCTTGGTTTTTGGAGAGTAGGTATGGTATGACTGTGGTAGTCGATGAACTGCGTGGTAATCATGTCAGGCTTGCTCATGTGGGAGGGGAAAATGCTGAGCTGAGAGCACAGCTTCCCTCTTTTGATTTCTCTTTGTCACAGAGAAGGTCTCCGGTTGTTGTAGTTGGAGAGTGGTACTGCCCATTTATCTTTATCAATGAATTGGGTACCAGATTGGAGGATCCTAAGATTCAGCTCATGGAGTGTCCCTTCTACAAGATGGATTTAGAAAAGTTCTGGGAAGAGATATACTCTATTCAAGGTATGCCAGACAAAAATGTTGATGTGGACAAAACTTTAAAGGCAGAAGAAGGGCTACTGTTTGGAGAAGAAGTAACCGAGGAAATTAGAGATAGTGATGGAAGTGTTTTGTTTAAATGTGTGGGCAAGCAATTGGGAGAGGCAGCTGGTGTGAGACTTAGCTGGCCCATCATTGCCAAAATGAGGGCGGATCAAGATAGATATGGATTGGGAAAAGGAGAAAGAAATGTAAGGGTGAAGAAATCATTTAGTGGGTCTGGGAGGGAAGGAAAGTTTGGCTGTTATGTTGTAGTGGAAAGATATGTATTGAAAAGATTGGATGGTAGCATTGCACTGACTTTTTCATTTACAAATTGGAATCAGATACAGGGGAAATGGGAAGTGTGAGAGGACAATATTTATTTAGTTTCATAGTTTTATATTTTGCTTGTGGAGGACAACCCTTTTTCAGAAGTTATTGAATATTTTTCACATATTCATTTTGAGAGTCCTCTTAGGGTTTAGAATATGGCATTACAGAGATTCGGACAGAGAATCGTGTGCTCCTTTGTGTTTTATGGGAGAGTTTTCTTTTTGCTGTGGTGGTAGTGGTGCAGAGCTTGTAGACTCTCTTGTAATATTTGAAAAGGTCTTTTTTAGAGTTTCTGAGGATTTAAATTTGACATTATAGAGATTTGGATAGAGCTTTATGAGTTCTTTCGTGTTTGTGGTGTAGAGCTTGTAGGCTTTCTTGAGATATTTAAGGTGTTTTTTTTTATGGTTTCTGAATGTTCACAGGATTATGGAATTGGGCTATTGAAATGACTCGATATGATAAAAAAGGGAGGTTGCTGATAGCAAGATTGGAGTTCAGGCACACCGGTGACCACTATAAGGAGGAGTTTCTCAAGGTTAATCATGGAGTTCTGGCACAGACGTGGCTGATAAAAGTATGCTGGGATGCAATTTTATCTTAAATGGTCAACTTCTATGCTAATATTGTGGGATGCAATTTTATCTTAAATGGTCAACTTCTATGCTAATATTGTGTGATTTAAACTTCGAGTCATCCTTCCTTCTGGGTCATGCAATTACATTTTATTTGGTGTTAGTTTCTCATGAATTGTTAAGCCATCAGAAACTGCTTTGCTTTTCCCCATAATTGTCTGTGTTGTCAATGAGGACCTTGCTATGTGATTAGAGTTTTTCAAGCCATCTTGAGCTGAATGGATCGTGTGACTAGAGTTGCCATTCCTGCATTTGAACACTTTAACACGTAGGTGATTTACTTGCTCACTCTGCTCTAGTGAATGCCAATTTCAATCCCTTAATGTCATTTTCTGTTGTTGACTAGAAGACTAGTGCACTTATATTAATCTGTTTCTGTTATATAAAACGGCTTCCGATATCCTTGTGCTTCCATTCCATGTGATTCATAAGCAACAAGTATAAATTGCTAACATTTATTAGTGCAAGAGACAGAAAATTTTAAACAGTGATTAATCCATATTCATATAGCTAACTAGAATTAGGGTTCTTTCAAATTTTTAGCTGAGATTGTAAAAAGGAGTGCTAAACAAATTTTTAGTGTGCATATACATGGATCATTCTGTTCAATATTTTTTAATGTTAGTTTTCAACTATCTTCTATTTCAGAACTCTAGACTAGTGTGTATATTTGTAATTTTATTTAGTTGTCAAATTTTCATTTGAAAAATTTGTGCAATGCGATTCTGCCAGCATTTGGCAGGAAGTTTGCTGCCATGTAGCTCTCGGTAATATCTATAATTCAATAAGATTTAGTTTGCGACCATGTAGCTCTTGTTAATATCTATAATTGAACAAGATTTAACATTCCTTGTATAATACTGGATCCATAAAAAGGAAGAGAAATTACATTAGTCAGCTGAGAGAAATTTAGGAGTATAAACAAAAACAATTCAATTGCTTTAACGAAACTGGCCATCATATATTAGATGTGCTTAAGGAAGAAACTTCCCATATCTGCCTGCTGTAAGATTGCCGAAATGACATAGTTCCTTGGAGTGTAAAAATAGTATTTATTTAACAAAATAGAAAACATTATAACAATTGAGTTCTGCCCCTCATACTTCCCACTTCCCCTGGATTTGGTTCGAATTTCTGAATGAATAAGTAAAGACAATGCTCCCATCCATTCTTTTCAATACATACCTTTCCACTACAACATAACAGGAAAATTTTCTTTCCATCCCACTGCTACTAAATGATTTCTTCACCCTTACATCTCTTCCTCCTCCTTGTTCTAATCCATACCTATCTCGATCTGCCCTCATTTTGGCAATGATGGGCCAACTAAGTTTCACACCAGTAGCCTGTCCTGATTGCTTGCCCACACCTTTAAAGAAAACACTCCCATCATCATCTCTAATTTCCTCTGTTACCTGTTTTCCAAACAATAGCCCTTCTTCTGCCTTTAAGGTTTTGTCCACATCAACATTTTTTTCTGTCATACCTTGAATAGAGTATATCTCTTCCCAGAACTTTTCCAAATCCATCTTGTAGAAGGGACACTCCATGAGCTGAATCTTATGATCCTCAAATCTGGTACCAAATTCATTGATAAAAATAAAGGGGCAGTGCCACTCCCCAACTGTGAGAACAGGGGAAATTCTCTGTAACAGAGAGAAATCAAATGGGGGAACTTGTCTTCTGAGGACAGTATTTTCCCCTCCAGCGTGTGCAAGTCTGCCATGTTTCCCACGCATGTCTTTTGCTACCACTCTCCAACCCTTCCTACGGAGGAACTTAGGTGGGAAACCATCAGAAGTTATACACTTTGCTGTGAATCTAGACTTTATAGATGTGAATCTAGACTTTCTCTTGGAGATTATCTGCATTTGTTGATATGAATTGGTGGGTTGCAAAGGTCCAGGACGAGTGTCGTTCACACATCTACAACAGCAAAGTATAGACATGTCTTCTTCAGTAGAGCACGTTTCCACTAGCCTGTTCACAACATCAACATGGAATCAGGTAAGGAGGTATTTGAATGATTGTTAATTGCCCATAAATGGAGATCAAATACTCTAAGCCATACATAATGTAAGAATATTAGACGATGGCATAACTTTCAATATTATTGTCAATCTATTAAAATTGCTACTTAAACTGTATAAGAAAAACCCACACAAAACAAATCACATAAAAGCAGCCTTTATTTTTACCCCTTGTTCTTGCCCTCGGCTCGCACAACATAGTAGGAATGAGAGGAGATGGGTTGCCCCAAAACAGGAATAAAATACATTCTATCATACTTTGTTCGACTGTTTTCCCCATTATTTGTGGTATACTGGATTGTTAAGCATTTATCTTGGGGAAATGGCAATTCTCGTAGGAAACTATTGCAGAATCCCCAGCAGGAGTCACCATTCTCATCATCTTCATCTTCTTCAATTAAGAGATACCCAGAATATTCATCCGGTGGTGGGAATAGAAGTGGGCTCTGTTCTTGAGCCATTCCATTTGTTGCAGCTGCGCCATAGGCCTGCCTGTATGTCCCCATAGATATTGTGGAATACATGATTGATCACAAACCAAAGATGATTGTGGGTGTAGTTTCTGATCACAAACCAAAGATGATTGTTGGTGTAGTTTCTGATTTATATGGTAATAGACTCTCCAGAGGTTTACCCAGCATAGGACTTCCAGAGGTATACCCAGTCAATACGTAACATAGAAGTTTGGAAACTATCAAGGATATTCAAACATAGCAATCAACGTTTATCTGCGAGCTGTTCTCTTTGGTTTACCTTTGATATTTTTGAAAAACGGTCAAATATTTTTTTGTAACCTTTGACATTGTCACATCTTAAAAGCTATCTAATAAAAATTGAAGAGTTTATGCAGACTGAGTGAGAAGGTTGGTTTTGGAGAGTGGGTGAGAAGGTTGGTCTTGGAGAGCGAGCAAGGGAATTCTAATTTTTATTTTTTATTTTTTAATTTATATATATATAAAGAAATATATATATATATATTTTTTTGTGATGGAGGGTTTAGGAATCTGATATGGGTCCACACGCGCCTCTTTAGCTTAGAGCAAAGGACTGAGAAGCATCCACGCTGCCAAAATTAATGGAGTGTTCTAATTCGATAAATAAGAGATCTTTTCTACATCAAGTCAAATCTATGGGTCGATGAGTTTGACTCAAAAAATTACAATGTTCTAAGCTAATTAATATTTATTATGTTTGTTTTGAGGTCTTTTGTTGGATAGTGGGATTGAGTGATAAGATTAGTTTTGGAGATCATGTTTTTTATTTGTATACTTCTATTTTGTAATAGGTCAATGAAATGTTCTATACTTATATTTTGTATGCTTTTTTGAGGCTTTTCATTGAACAATCTTTCAATGTATTCTACAATATATGTCTCTTGGTCACTGTCATGAATTAATATTCTAAGAAAATCTAACTATATTTCATTGATAATTGAAAAAGTGATAATTAAATTATTAAATAATGATATTAATAATAATGTCCAAATTATTTTGATTCTTGTAAAAAAAAATAAAAAATAAAGTGAAATAAAAAGATTTAAATTTAAGTAAAAGTATTTCAAGAAGGATAAACTTATTATTAATTCTTTAATTTCATAGTTATCTAGTCATTTCTATTATTGTTTTGCATATGGATAACACTAAACAATAGTTATTAGTTTTAACTTGATATTATCCTCAATTTTATATTAGTATTTTGTATGTGGATTATAATATATAATTATTATTGTAGTGTTTTGCATGAGATTACATACTTTTTTTTTAATTGGTTTGGTGACTAGTTTTAAATAGTATAGAAAAAGTATTAAAAAAGCATTTTAAAATAGTATATATATAAAGTTTCTAAGAGATATCAATCTAGATATATTTTATTTACCTAAAAGTCATTCTTTATTACTTTGAAACTATTTCATTTTCTATATATGGATATAAATGTTACATGTTGCTTATTTTAGAAAATTATGCTTATCATTAAATTTATCTAGCTACTAAATTTAAGATAAAAGTTAAGAGTTTTAGTTAACATCTCCTACCATTGTACTCCACTACTTGTTGTCGTTGTAGAATATCTCTCAAAACTAAAATATTTTTTTATTAATTAAATTAATTATGAAAATCTTATAGTTATAAATAGTAGGGAGATGTGAGAGATAGAGAAGATAAAAGAAGTATCTTAAAAGAGTCTAGGATGTGTTGAGGAAGTTTTAAGAATATAATACTTTATATTAATTTACACCATTCATTGTAAAATTATGAATGGAATTAATAAAATAACTTTTTGTGTTTATTATTCTATAAACATAAATTATTTTAAATCTCCTAATACGATATAACTTGGGCCTTGTCATTATTGATGAATTAGTCATTAAAATAATAGTAGACATGAAAGGGTACAATCACAAGAATGGTGGTCTATGAAGAGTTCTCCTATTCATTTGTTGGGGCAATCTCATAGTTCATATTCATCTAAGTGGGAAAAAAAAACTAATTTATGAGCAACCTACCATGTCAAGAAAACAATATGTCATGCCCCTACAAAATAGCATGCTAAGACAACATAACACATCATGCCCAATCCCCTATACAATAGCACGATGATGGAAGATTTTATATGAGTAGACCTTAACACGTATGGGATGATGATAAAATGTTAACATATATTTTGGTCTATTCTACCTTTTATGATGACAATGTGTAGTGGTGATGAGTCTTCAATGCTAGGACTTTTAAAAATATAAGGATGTTAAATTTAAAAAAGAATGTACATGGCTATTCATTTCAACATTTCATATTTGCGAGGTGCATCCATGAAAGGAAATTTATGTAGTGGGACATGTTGCATAAATTTTCTAGGTAGAAAATATGTCACAATACCAGGTACACTTCCATTCTGTTAGGGATAGTAGATATTGTGGGTACCATTTAGGTTATTTTTGTTTGCATTTTGTTACAAATTTAAGGCATAAAATAAATCACCACATTAAATCTTCAATTTATTTATGTTTTCGTAGAGGCCAAGCAAGGTTCTTAAGATGACCACTTCTACATATATCTACAATGCCAATAGTTACATATATCTACCAATATTGATTACCATTTTCCATTCTATTGAAATTGTGAAGTGGTTTCAAATGGAGAATAGTTATAGGGGAAATTGTTGGTAAATTAAGGGATTTTGATATTAGGGATTTTGTTTCAAATGTGTTTTCCACAGTTATTTTAAAACCTAAATTTATTTGTAATTTATATATTATGATGTTGTTTATATGGTGCTTTGAATAGTACACGATATTTGATGATGAGTTCCAAAAATAATTTCAAGGTGAATGGTATGTATATCTACCAATACCTATTCTCCCTATTTTATTTTAGTCTGAAACTATGAAGAGATAAAAAAAGGAGGGATCTAATGCCCCCAGAAATAAATATTGTGTTTTTATAAAATTGATAGATGGCTATGGTATAACAAGATTGAGATTATTTTATGCCAAATACATGCAACTATTTCAAATAGAATCATATCCAATTCAAGCCATGTGATGCCATTTTGTATTGTTCCCTGACTATTGAGATGTACAAAGATTAGTTGCTAAAATGTTGAACCAAAGGAAATAATTTGGGCAATAATTATTTGAATTCCAAAGCCTCAAATAATAATATTACCTACGCCTCTTAATATTTTTTCTTTAAAAGACTACTTATCAATTTTTTCTTTGCCAATCTATACCATGTTATAGTTAGAATATCATCTTTATGGAGACATTTTCTTTCTAGTTGCACTTTGGGGTTTAAAAATTTATGTATAGAAATGTTTTTGTATAAACTAATAATTTTTTCAACCTATATTTTTCTATACAAATTTGGAAAATTTCATAAGACATATGAGCTAGTGTACTCAATAAAATGGCATTCTAATCATGCTAGCCTTAATCATAACTATCCCATAAATAATGGTATAACACACAACAATCATCACCAATTAAATTTCAAACCATTGCATGAAAATATTAGATGTCAACTCTTGATAATAAGACATGTAGAGAGGTGGAAGAAGAGATGAATGTTAGTGTAAATTTTTTTAATTTATTATATTCTAATTTGGATGAAACAAAAGTTAATCTTGGGGTTTTTTGACCTCCTAAATGTGAAGGTGACCTTAGATTTTTACTAGAAAGCTTTAATTTAAATTGTAATATAACACCACAAAGAGGAACTCACAAAATGACCAAAAAGTATACTCAAATTTCTCAAACTACTATCCAAAGGCACTCAACAAGCTCTACTGCCATGTAAGATTTGGCTATGGAGATAGCCACCCAAGATCTAAAGGTCTCATGAAAGGCACAATAACAATAGGTGATAAATATCACAAGAATAAATTGTATTCTCCCCAAGAATGTAGTATTATAGCTTGAATCAATATTACAAAGGAGACCCATTGGTTAAGTAGGCTAAGGTGAGACATAGGAATGCATAATAATATGACAAGTGTCTTAATCTTGGGTAAGTGCACAAATATTGGGGACCAAAAAGGGGTTATAAGTTGCCACTTTTTTCTTTTCTTTTCTGAAATCAACAAATTTTGAACTTCGATGAGAAAGTCAAGATAGTTACACTCAAAATTTGAAGTTGCAACAAGAAAAAGAGTTGTAGTACTCCAAATCTAGTTTCTAAACTACTAATGTTTTTTTGAAATAGGTTGATATTAAGGACCTCAAAAATAGGGAGCACACAAAGTGGTCCTGTTTTTTTTGCAAAAAAACATAGCATAGCATTTGGCGTGCTCTTCTTAAAATGTCATCTTTTTTTTTTGAATTTCTTTAATCGCTCTAGTGAGAAGTTAGCCAACACCACATAGTTTATCCTAGATTTTTTTGGCTAATATTTTGATGAGTGTAAGAATTTTTACAATTTTTCAAAGTGGACACATCCTAAAAACATGAAATTTGAGCGTGCTCCCCCCATAAATTGTTGAAAACTAATCCATTTTTTATGGTGTGTATAATGGAGTCTACTTTTTAATAATGTAATTTGTTTCAAAATTGGATGAACAAGCCAAAATCTATGCTTGAAATACTATGCATTTTTTATATATGAAAAATAGACCTACTTATTAAAGAAATTAGAGATGGAAAGCTTAACATAATCAAAATTCAAAATAATTTATATGGTTAGATAGCTAACACAAAGCTTGAAAATATCACAGTTTTTTATTTTGTCTACGTTGAACCACATGCAAACTTGATAGGGAGCATGAACAAAAATATGAGAAATTTTTGTATGTTTTCTGATTAACACATCTCAGACCTATAATAGTCATCCAAGACTTTGGGTTGGATACCCAAGGAAATCCAAGCCTAAGGCTTGGTGTTTCCTAAAGCTATTAATATTCCATGCACAAAATATAAAAAATGCTCTGCATATGGTGTGCACCAAATATGGCATACACCATATTTGATGTGTACCAAATAGAAAAATACGTCTTTTCACTATCAAGTCATATTTAATCCCTTAACATGAATATATACATTAAATATAAAATTTAAGTATATGTCATGTTTCAATATGTATTTTTCCTTTCTTATACTTTTTAAGTTATATTTCCTATATAGATTGTCAAGATGTTTGAGAGTGGTTTTAGATTTGTAGGGGTTATAATATGGATTCTAGGTTTTGGATGTTAGTCAAATTTTAGAATTAGCATGCTCCTATCGATATTGTCATGTTCTTGGTATCTCATTCTCTTTATCTACCCAAAACTCTAAAACTGTCTCTCTCCCTCTCTTCTCCTTCTCTCACCTCTCTCCCTAATCTCTAGGTCTCTACCACCCTCTCACTCTTTAACCCACCTTCCCTTTTGAGGGTGCATTTACTATATTGATATGTCCCCTTATCTCTCTCTCCATCTCTACCTCCCCTCACTTATCTCTCTCAAAAATATCTCCCTCCCTAGGTCCCTCCCACCCTTTCTCCCTCTTTCCCTCTTTATCTCCCCTCCCTCTTTAGCCCCATATCTTTCTCCCTCTCCCATTCTCTCTTATTTTCTATTTTTACTCTCTCTCTCTCTCTCTCTCTCTCTC
>MU223708.1:2930345-2967694 GCA_018584345.1 Thuja plicata | reverse complement strand
TGCTCTTCTCTCTCTCTCTCTCTCTCTCTCTCTCTCTCTCTCTCTCTCTCTCTCTCTCTCTCTCTCTCCCTCTCTCTCTCTCTCTCATTTTTTGTGTCTAACATAGAGCATGCACCCTATGTAAGAACACAAAAATGGTAATAAAGGTAAGAAACTTGTGAAAGAGGCCCACTTTTAACTGTTGTTGTCTTTTTTTACAGTCTGCTCAACAAATATTTGCTTTTCATAGTGTTGAAAATACAAAGAAGTATATTCTATCAATTTGCAACACATTTTTGTTCAGAAGTCAACATTGAAGAACGAAAGTCAATCAATCTTCACCAAAATTGATCCATTGAGGTAAGTTTTTTATTTTTTACATTTGAATTGTGAATAAAGAGTATTTTTGTACATGCATTTCTATGATATGGATTTGTTGAAGAAATAATTTAACATATTGTAAAATATTTCTATTATATTTTGAGTTAATATAATTTAGATTGATATAATAAAGTTTTACTTCTTGTAATAGATTAATATAATAATTTCAAAATTGTAATGAATTCATATGTAGAAATCATCATCATGCCAAGGAAACGAGAAAAGACTCTAACACCAGAAGAACATGAAAGAGACAGAGAAGAAAAGGGAAAAAATGAGACAACTTTGTGAACACAAAAAGTTTCATACCATAGAAGAAGATTTGCCTTTGGATGAGGAACATGAAACATCAATAGAAAGTAAGAGAGAATTGGAATTGGAAACAAAAAGACAACGGGTGAGAAACTTGCGTGCAACAAGACAATTGAATTGTGAAGATGTGGGCACATCATCTATGAGTTCCCAAGTTAAAGAGACACCACCATCCAATGTTGGATACATATCCTTGTATCATCTTGAAGGCACACCATTGTATCATGTTCAAGGCACACCATTATCTACATCCGAAGGTGTAGGCACAACATCATGTCATGTTGAAGGCACACCATTATCTATATCCGAAGGTGTAGGCATAACATCATTTCATGTTGAAGGCACACCATTAACATCTCAAGTTGGTGAGGATCCATCTTTCACATCTCAATTTGAAGGCACGTAAACTTTGGTTGAAGGTACACAATTGATACATAATGTTGTTGATGTTCATAATGTTGAGGTCACTCAACATTTGAAAACACCTCCTAGATTAATTTACAGGAAGCCAAAATATTTGATTGATATTGATAATAACATTTTGCAACAAATGCCTGAAAATATTCCCAAGCGTACTTGTCAAAGATATGCTATCCGTATTTGGAGATTATTTTTTGAGAATTTAAATATGATAGGAAGATGCCAACTATTTGTTCAAATGATTGGGAGACACACAGGGAATTCTTCATTATTCCAACCTTTTCGTTGCATCAAATGTCCATTTGACCAAATATGGAGGAAAACCACAAAATAAAACTCTTTGGAAGGTTTGCGAGTCAGACCGCGAGGCAATACTTGAGACAATAAAGGGTAGGGAAGATCCGACTAGTTCATTGGACTAAAAGTGAATCCAAAATTTTGTAATGTTGAATCTAGTTGAATGCATGTGCATATAACATGTATATTTGTAAAGGAATTAATTCCCTTAAATCCACATTGGGTGGACTGTAAATTGTTCATGCATTACCCCGTATGTATAACGGGAAGTTTGTAAGATTTAATAACAAATTTTCTCTTCTATTTTTTGGGGCAATACCAAAGGTTTTCTCTTCTCAGCTCTTTCCTCTTGCTGCTCCTAATGACCTGAGTTGTAAACATATTTTTCATCATTAATTTAAAAAATACATTTACCCTATGAATTCTAGAAATATATGTTAAGCTTATTGTCATGTTTCATGCTAGCACATTCTTTGTATATATGTATTGACAAAAAAATCATTTAAACTATCGAACCACACATTTAAATAATTTAAAAATCTTGAAATGCACTTGTCGTGGCATCAAACTGTCTCTGCCAACAGCTCCAAAATTTTGGGTGAATGCTAGGAACGATCCTATCATGGAGGTGAAGAGGCTCGAACGTTGCCGACCACTATGGAGCCAAGTGTCCCTCAAGGTGCACCAGGCCAGGCAACAAAATTATTGGTATTCAGGAGTCCATTTCTTAGAGTTCCTGAGGGGTATTGACAATTTGTTAAGTGCTATAGGACCGTGTCACAGAGGTCTGCGATAACCTATCTTATATTTTGGAGATTCACTTCCATTTTCATTTTCTGACCCAATCTTGGTTGATGCCAAAACTTGCAATGTTGCGCAGTTGAATGCTGACACGTTGCATATCTTGAAAACAGCTCATCATGGCATCGAACCATCTCCACCAAAAGCTCTGGAATGCCAGGTGAATGCTAGGAATGACCCTGTCATGGAGGCAAAGAGGCTCAAACGTTGTCGACCGCTATGGAGCCAAGTGTCCCTCAAGGTGCACCAGACAACAAAATTGTCGATATTCAGGAGTTTGTTTCTTGGAGTTACCAAGGGGCATCGATGATCCATCAAGTGCTACAAGACCATGTCATGGAGGCCTCTGATAACCTATCTTATATTTTTGAGATTCACTTCCATTTTCATTTTCTGACCCAATCTCTGTTGATGTCAAAACTTGCAATGTTGTGCAGTTAAAAGCTGACAAATTGCATATCTTGAAAACCACTCATGGTGGCATCAAAC
Organism: Thuja plicata; assembly: GCA_018584345.1. Taxonomy (NCBI): domain Eukaryota; kingdom Viridiplantae; phylum Streptophyta; class Pinopsida; order Cupressales; family Cupressaceae; genus Thuja; species Thuja plicata. Next base: position 2,965,015 of record MU223708.1, on the reverse strand, counting down.
TATCTCCACCAATAGCTAGGAAATGTCAGGTGAATGCTAGGAATGAACCTATCATAGAGGTTAAGAGGCTCAAATGTTGCTGACTGCTATGGAGCCAAGTGTTCCTCAAGGTGCACAAGGCAACAAAATTATTGATATTCAGGAGTCCGTTTCTCAAAGCTCCCAAGGGGTATTGATGGTCTATTAAGTGCTAAAGGACCAAGTCATGGAGGCCTCCAATAACCTATCTCAAATTTTGGAGATTCATTTCTGTTTTCATTTTCTGACCCAATCTCGATTGATGCCAAAACTTGCAATATTGCGCAGTTGAAAGCTAAGACATTGCATATCTTGAAAACCGCTCATCATGGCATCAAACCATCTCCACCAAAAGCTCCAGAATGCTAGATGAATTCTAGGAATGAACCTTTCATGGAGGCAAAGAGGCTCAAACATTGTCGACCACTATGGAGCCAAGTGTCCCTCAAGGTGCACAAGGCAACAAAATTGTCGATATTCAGGAGTCCATTTATCGGAGCTCCTAAGGGCTATCGAAAATCTATCAAGTGCTATAGGACCGTGTCATGGAGGCCTCTGATAACCTATCTCATATTTTTGAGATTCGCTCCCGTTTTCATTTGCCGACCCAATCTTGGTTGATGCCAAAACTTGCAATGTTGCGCAGTTGAAAGCTGACACATTGCATATCTTGAAAACCACTCGTTTACTCTTCCATTACTTATGCATGTTTACTCTCATGTATTTTCATGTTTATTTTGTTTTATGATTTTAGACACTATGAAATTTTGATCTTGGTGTATTCACCATTGGCATAAGAGCTACTTCTTTATGGGGTATCAATCTCACTCTTTCTATCGTAAAGAGGTTTATTGATTTTATATTTTTGATGGATGTAGCCTTCTAGGGTCATCTTTAGTTATTCTTGGACATTAATCATCCATTCTCTCTTTTGGAAAGATATTTTCCTGACAATTTTTTTTCTTTTAAACTCGATATGTGAGAGATATTTTGCATGTGGGTACTGAAAATATAATAATTTTTGAGATTCATATTTGCACTCTCAAATTATTTTATTCTTCCCTAAGTTGCACTTAAGATGGGTTCTTGTTGTAAATGAGGCACATTTCCTAGCTAATGCTTATTTATGTCTTAGATCATTCACACTTGTATTGTTATTTTTACCTGGGACACTTTTAGGGTATTTACTTTCAATGTCTCATGTCAAATGATTGTGACATTTGTCATAATCTCATGATTTTAGGTTATTTACTTTTTATGTATCATGTCATACGATTGTGACACTTGTTATAATTTTATATTATCGTATCTCTACGACAAGCTCTTAGATAAGAAATAACTCTCTTATACTTCATTATTGTATCCTATAATCAAGCATTTTTACCATTCTACTCTCTTTAGGAAGGTTACTTCAAGTTTTATAGGCAATCCTATCTAGTTGAGTTTGTTGTGTCACTCACACATGATCTTCCCAACCTCAAACTTCAATTATTAATCACTTAACTTGAGTCTTGGATAAGGGATTGTGATACAAATTTATGATTAGCTCAAAATAAATATTTAAAAAGATAGAGAAGAAGATTCTAACTGTGAAGTTAAATAATAACAATTTTCAATCACTTTATGGTTGTGTCAACATGGTGTATGAAAATTAACTATACTAAGTATACTTAGTTTTAATATATCTATACAATATTTGTGAATTAGAGTTTATGGATTCATCATTTAGTCTAAAAAAATCAAGAAAGAGGATATAGATTTAAGGAAAATTTTCCAATTTATTACCACAAGGTTAGTCTTAATTTTATAAGAATTTAGTTTTATATTATTAAACAATGAAAACCAAGGACACTCCTTATAGAAGAAATGAACTTTGTTTATAGAGAAGCAAGAGTTCTTTCAGCATAGGCAACATATTGAGATCATGATCCAGTTATGGAAGAGCGCTAATTATTATTATTAGTGGCCCAATGATTCCCCTTTATGACCTTCAACAACTTCGCTATGACGAAGCCAATCTCTTGTTTTTAGGGAGAGGTCTGTAAAGTCCTTTTCCCTAACCCTGACCTCTTGGACCTCCACATTTGGATTGAAGAACTTTCCACCAACTGGTTTTTTATTCAGGAAGGTACAAAAATCCCTACGTGGTGAATCTAAGTTGCATATATATCAAATATTGAATGACTCGCAAGAGAACTCAAACTTGATGCTCTAGCAGGGTAGAAATCTCACATGAATGACAAGGACAAGTAGACCCAACAACAAACAACAAAAAATCTCATCCTGCCTCATACTTTGCAAGTACAAAATATGCTATAGGGATTTCAAATCCTTTCACAGCCTTGGAAAAATTGGATGGTATTACTCACTTTCCTTATCCGGATAAAAATACCACTCGAAAAACCCTTTATGATTACAGATCCAGAAATTCCCCTATAAAGAATTCTGGTCAAGTCCTCCAACAATGGGCTGCATCGAAGTTACAAAATAACTCAAGGACATGCATGGATAGCAATTTCAACAAACTATTGAGCCCTCAAAACAACAGAAGCAAGGATGCCAACTCTCAAAAATGGTTTTCACAAGGATTATTTTGACTTTACAAAATATGCTCAACATGCCACAAAAAAAATTCCCACTGTACTAATTAAAGGAGCTAGGATGTGAGTTCTAGTATGCACAAAAAATAGAGAAATACAAACGAAAAAACCCTATACAACATCATGGAACAAAGAGTCAACAAATGGAACACCAAGGTTTTTTGTAGGGGATAATGCAATACCAGTAGGAATAAAGAAAAATCACAGAAAGACAACCCTCATTGGAAAACCCATTAGAGACAAGGAGTCATCAACCTTTATTATCAACAATGAAATCTCCAACAAAATTTGGGAACACTGTGAATCTCATGATATATATGCAACTTGGGAAGGGGCGTCTATCCACATCTCGGTTGTTGTGAACTAGTTTAATGAAACCCTAGACACATAGGTAAGTATAACTATTATAAATCAAAGTACTTTGTTTTTAGACTGCTCATCTAAAGATTTACCCGAAGTACTTCTCGAATCTGAAAATATTTTCTATAAAGGTTTTAGTGTAATTTTTTTAAAAAATGAAAGCCTAATTTTGATAGTAATGGTAACACTAACATAAAACCACTTAAATGGATTTGTCTCAAAATTTATCTGGTGGGATTAATGCATCATAGTATCTTAAGAAGGATAGGTAAACAAATTGGTACTATGATTGGCTTTGAAAACAACTATATGGTAGATTCTGATGTAAAAATACTTGTGGAAAATGTTCCAAAAAATTTAAATCCAATAAAAATTATAAAAAACCATAGTATATATAAACTACAACCATAGATATATAAGGGCACCATTGGAAGTTTTGACATCTTCATTTTAGACTCTAATGATAATTTTGAGGGTATCCATCATACCTCCAACCTGTTCAGACTTCTGGAAGATTTTGTAAACCCTGATTACTCCTCGGATAACTTTATTACACCTGATAAAATCTCTTTTCTGTCCTCTCCTTCCTCGAAGCATAACCATCCATCTACCCCTCCATCCAAACAATCTGACCCCCTCATCTCCCCCTCTTCTAAGAACCTTCTGGAAGAAGGTGATATTCCTTCACCACATCTGATTCCTTAATTGCAACCTCCAAATGATGAAACTAAGATCCCCTTGGAACCTATCCCCCAAGCCATGGAGGATTGGGAGCCCCTAATCGATCTCAATGCACCTATCTTACCCTCGGATAAAGTTTTCCAACCCATCCCAGCATCATCCCTACCATTATCCATCAGGGGTTTAATTCCTTCCTATGCTCCCCCCAATCCCAAAGTTCTGATTTTTAGATGTCAAATCCTAATTCCAATACTGACCCTATCTCTCAATCTAGGGTTAATACCACAATTGAAGAAATTATCAATGAAAACATAGATGATATTCTAGCAGAATTTATTGATATGGATGTCATTAACATCGAAAGAGAAATATTAATCCAAAAGATTCAAGAATTAGATGTTGAGGAGCAAGATCAGAAAGTCTTAGAGAAGGAATTGGTTGAGCTAGAAGCCTTGGGAAATAATCTAGTTCTTGGATTAGTTATTAATGAGGATAGATTGAATGAAATTGATTTTGTAAAATATTTTAAAGAAAGAGGTAGAAAATCTTTGGCTGAACTATGAAAGAAGGACGCAAATATGGTTAACCAAATTAAGATCATTGACTTACTTAATGTAGGGAGGGGGAAGTTCCCTCCCAAGGACCAATGAAGGTCCTTTCTTGGAGAATTAGGGGTTGCAATGCTCCTAACAAAAAACATTTATTAAAACACTGCATTAATAAATATAAACCTCACCTGATGCTCATACAAGAAACTAAACTTGATAATGTAGGCTTAATCAACTTTAACAAAAAATAGGATTGATGGGAGTCTTTGGTGCTCTAGTAGATGGGGCATTGAGGGGCCTGGAAATCATTGGTGACCCAAGGAAAATTATATATAGCTTGACATCCATTAATTCAATATTGGGTAAGTGATAGTCTCAGAAGTCTAAAATCCAATCTGAAATATAATATTTTGAATGTTTATGGTCCAACCAATTATATGGATAGAAAGTTAATGTGGCATGAAGTTAATACTTTCCTAAATTTCTACCCAAATCGGACCTTCATCATTGGTGGAGACTTTAATACTATTTTGGACCCTTCTGAGAGAAAGGGAGGTAGGAATGCTAACCCTAGATCAACATAGGACTTTTCTGAATGGGTTAGACACAACAATCTAATGGATTTGAACCCAGAAGAAGGTATTTTTACTTGGACCAATATGAGAGAAGGCAAGAAAAATATGACATAAAAACTTGATCGTTTCTTCTTCAAAGGAAATTGGTCAAGTTTACCATTTTCCCTAAAAATAGATATCCTTCCTTTTCCAGGCTCTGACCATTTCCCAATTGCACTTGACATCTCTGGCGATGCCAAGCTCCAGGGCTCCTCCCTCAAATTTAAGAAAATTTGGTTCAAAGATGAAAGACTACTACCCCTCATCTAGCAATGGTGGGAAAATATACAATTTAAAGGTTCCAAGATTTTCATCATTGCCAACAAGCTTAATAAAATAAAGAGTAACTTAATCTCTTGGAATAAGGATTGGTTTAGCAATGTCTTTGAAAACAAAGCCAAAACCAAACTTGAACTTCAGAATCTCAATAAGACAATTATAACACAAGGTATGAATCAAGAAACCTACCAAAAAGAAAAACTTCTTAGAATTGAATTGGAGGACATCTTAGCTAAGGAAGAACTATTCTAGAAGAAGAAATCCAAAGAGATATGGCTTAATGCAGGTGATAAAAACACAAAAAAAATTCACAATAACACCAACACTAGATGAAACATTAATAAAATAACAAAAATCACCAAATCAGATGGTACGATAACCGAAGAACCCAAATCCATAGCCGAGGAGGCTATTAACCACTTTAGCAACACCCTTAATAATAATGAATTCTCTGATATGACTAATCATAATCTATTCCTTGACAACACCCCTAGAATAATCAACCAAGACATCAATAATGTCCTAAAAGCTAAATTCACCCCAGAAGAAATTGGAAATGTACTAAAATAAATGCAACCGAATAAAGCGCTGGGCCCTGATGGTTTCCCAACTATGTTCTTCCAAAGGTGTTGGGAATTCATTGGCAAGGATGTTACAACTACCTTAGAAGGAGTAAGGAATTTAGGTAAGCTACTCAGATAAATCAATAACACCTTCTTAGTTCTAATCCCAAAAAAAGACAAAGTTGAAAGCTTTAACGATTGTAGACATATAGCCTTATGTAATAAAATCTACAAGCTACTATCCAAGATCCTAGCCAATAGAATGCATAAAATTCTTCCTACAATTATATGTGAAGAATAAACCAGATTTGTATAGGAAGGATTCATCTATGATGGGTTTATCATAGCACAGGAAGCTATCCAGTCCACTCAAATGAAGAAAAAACCCAGCATGTTTATTAAACTTGTCATCAACAAAGCTTATGACAAAGTAGACTAGAGATTTTTATGCAAGATCCTAGAAAATTTTTGTTTCGATAAGAAATGGATCAATCTTCTATTTGAATGTATTTCCATACCCAAATTCTCAGTCATGCTGAATGGATCCCTTGAAGGCTTCTTTGACATTTCTAGAGGCATTCGTTAAGGTGACCCAATTTCCCCCTTTCTCTTCATCATTATAGCTGAAGCCCTGGGATGCTCCATAACCAGAGTGAGAATTGACAAGATTATTGAAGGCATTAAAGTCATCTCGAATGTCAAACCCATAACACATCAATAATTTGTTGATGATACCATGTTATTTGACAAAAGCTCATTACAAGAGGATTATAAATTTAAGGAAATTCTCCAGGCATATGCCATAGCCTCAAGATAGAAAATCAACCAAGAGAAGTCTAGAATCTTTTTCTTCACTACTGATCCAACTCTAGAAACCAACATCTGTAATACCTTTAACTTTAGAAAAGGATCACTACCATGCAAATACCTTGGCTTATCCTTAGATAAAGGTACTAAAATTGGTAACTCTTGGGAACCCGTTATTTCAAAAATCAAGAAATGAACAACATCCTAGAAGGATATATGGATTTCTTCAGCAGGTAAAATAACAATGCTTAAGTCAGTACTAGCCTCTATTCCCATTTACCAGATGTCTTTCCACCACCTCCCTTTGAAAAGAAACAAGGAAATTAATAAACACCTTAAAAACTTCTTCTGGCAAGGAACTAGTGATCAACATAAAATACCCTTGGTAGCATGGGATACTTTAAGCACACCTAAATAATATGGAGGCTTAGGCTTCAAAAAAATTAAAGAGAAAAGTAAATCCCTCCGTGCCAAACTCATCTAGAATCTCCTCAACAAACCCAATATGAAATGGGCTAAAATTATACAATACAAATACCTCAATGATAGTGATTTCACAACTATTTTTAGAATCATAAATCTTTCGAGAGGCTCACAAATATGGAACTTCATGAAGGATTGCAGAAATATTATAGGAAAATTTCTCTCTTGGAAAATCAACAATGGTGTAGATGCACTATTTTGGGAAGACTCGTGCGAATGTCTCCCTCCCATTTCTAGCATGTACAATTGGGGTGATTCCATCCAAACCCTCCAAGGATGTTTGGGTAAACATGTCCATAATTACACCTTACCCCTGGAAGATATGGCCCTTGACAGCCCCCAATGGCAAACACTTGACAACATCAATATATCAAACCAACATAAAGTTATGCTAACCAACATCCTAGCAAATAGGAAAATAATCCTTAATCACAAAAATGATTTCCTCCTATGGATAACCTCCAATGATGGAAGATATAACTCAAAAGATGACTAGAAACTAATTTTATCTTATGGAAGGTTTGTCCGTCAATTCTAATACATGGGAAATATGAAAAGAAAGAAACTGAAGGCTCTTTAAAGACAAACACATGGAAGTGGACCAAATTTTAAACAATATTAACGCAATCATCATCGAAGTAATAAAAAATAGAATTATGAATCAGCCACAAACAAATAAATAAATGATAGCCTAAGATGGTACAATGAGACAACACTGGGTTGGTCTTAAGATCCCTCCCTTGTATAACAAGTCTAACATTGATAAAGCTAAATCTAGAAAGGAATGTGTATGACAACTCCCTCCTGAAGGTAGATTTAAATTCAAATTTGATGGTGCCTCTAGAGGCAACCCAAGTCTTGTTGGAATTTTATCTGTGGTCCATGAATCAAATGGCCTTGAAATATGATGCCTTGAAAAATCATTAGGCACCACTACTAACAATATGGAAGAATTGAATGCATTAATAGGAGGCCTCAAATTATGTATAAAATTGGGCATTACAGACCTCGATGTGGAAGGGGACTCTGCCATCATCACTAATTCTCTTAGAACCTAATCCATTCCTAATTAGAAACTAAGAGTAATCCTAGACCTAGCATTATCTATTGAAGGAATATTCAGTTCTATCACCATTAATCACATATATAGAGAAGGGAACAAGAGGGATGATGAACTAGCCAATCTTGGTACAGATGGTACCTCAATAAACCCTTGGGAAATTTGATTCCTTATCGATACAAATTAAGGATCATAAATTCCCTTCTAGCCTTTGTATATTGGAATTATGGCCATATGGAAATATATGTAGATTTATTGCCCAAGCCGCTAAACTATCACATTCAGATTTGAACAAAATTAAAGTATGACTCTCGATCGATATCTAGACTCATATATTGTACAAGGCCCCCATGAAAAATCTCAGACATAAATATAATAAGGAAAAACCTTCGATGCATGAAAGAAAAGAGTGATTAGAGTTTGGACTAACCAAATTTTCTTATCTCCCAAGGCTTCCAGGCTTAGCCAACAAATCCTAGTTTGGCTTGTCAAACATCTAAATTGAGATCGCTACAAACAAAGCACTCACTACAGATCAAAACTACTTTACAATCCATCCGATATGTAAGCTGATAATACACAATTATATAAATATTATAAGGAAGTATATAATTAGAAATCATCTTAGAATAATCTTTCTAACTAAAATACATTTCTATTCAAACGAGCAATAATCCAGAACATAGATAGTCACAATTCTATATTAATTGTTGTTTCTCATTATTATTTACCAAGAACAACTGGTTTACCAAGGATCTAGCACCTGAATTTTACTAATACTCACACACTCGCAAGTTAATTAACACCTTGATAATTGTTTTCCACTTTTCTGCTAACCTCTATGGACAGGCCCTTTAAGATAACAAAGGATCACAAAAGGTAATCTTTCAATATTTCTATCTAATAAAAGGAACAACTCTAAATTAGTAATTATTCCAAATGATACTAAAAATGTTCTTAGCATGGTATGAGCAAAGTGTTGTTGTTAGGAGCCAGTTGGATGCTTTGGTCAATAATACATAGTATGATCACTCACCCAGGCAAGACAGGACATAAAGAATTCATCCCTATGTAGTGCAATAAAAGGAAAACAATACAAAAATGATGTAATATAAATGAGAAATACACATTTTTGTATTATCTTATCCTCTTAGTATAATGAGGGTAAATTTTTAAACTGTTGTAATTAAGGGAATGTCCCTATCCCTCATAATATGTAATCTTTATGGGAGGGACAAAGGTCCCCGGGCAAGACTGTGTTAGTAATAAATGAGAGGGGTGGCGAGGGGGGGTGAATCAGTGGCCTAAAAAATATTCCAATAATCAACCCTTAAAACTTAGTACCATAATATTATACCTCTAGTTATATTTAGTCCTATAAGATGAATGCCTCCAAATGCTTATATCAATTTACTACTGCTTGGAATGCTTTATAAAACCTTCTACTGTAGATTTACCGAATAGCAGTCTGTTAATTTACCGAAAGACAGTAAATTATGTAGAGTATACCGATCAATCCAATTAAGTTAAGTGTAATGCAAAACACTAAAGTAATGACTCATAAACACATTGACACATGGATTTTTAACGTGGAAAACCTGTTAAGGGAAAAACCACTTGGGACCGGTAACCCAAAATTTTCACTCTTCTGAAGTGAGATCGGTGAAGAGCCAACCTTGTTAAAGGTTACAAACACACTGTTAGGTGTGACCTAGTTAGAGGATTTAAAATTTTAGTCTCTCACTTGATATCGGGCATCTCTATGCTACCTTCCTTGATCAAACACTCACTTGGCCTATCAATAGGTATCTGACATCTGATGCTATCTTCACGATCAAACTTTTTGATACTCCATTAGATGTATCTCAATATATAAAGGATCTTTAAATCCCGCTCGGTTAAGAGACTTTCTGAATCAATGGTTAAACTAAAACTGTATGATCTGTTCACATATACAACTTATACTTGCAAATTTTTAGATCTATTGTAATCTCACAAAACTATTCTGATCAATATAACTCTATTTATACCTTTGCTCCACTTTGATTCTACTAGGTGATGCTATGCTCTGTTGCTCAATGTCCGCAGAATTCTTTAGCTCTTTCCTCAGCTTTTTGATCAACACTATATGAAGTTGCTCTTCATCAGTTTCTCTTCAGCACCCTCTTTTACTCCCCACTCCAATTTGTAATGAATTGAGTTGTCTCTTTATAGACATGATATCACCATTTTTAGTTTCTTGATCTTCTTGATCTTGGCGTGATCCACAATTCTTTCCAATTAGATTTAAAGAAAAACTCCTGTTTTATCTCGATGAGATCTTCTTGTCAACTAGACAAAACAAATTTAAATCAATTGCTTATCATTGGATTATCTTGTCAATGAAAAAAATGATAACTACCAGTTAAATCTATATTTAGCTATACCAGCTAGATATTTTTTCATTTCTAAAATCTAGTTAATTTCAGTTCAACTCTTTGATAGCGTCAGTCAACACTCTAGTTCTCCTCGGGCTTCTTTGTCAGTTTACACTATGTTTCTGGCCGTCGGGTTTTCTTGTGATTCTTCTCATTGGTAATTCTCATTGGTTTTCTTTCTCTGGCATCACTATGACTTGATTGTTGGTGATCTCTATCCGTCGGATTCCATTGATCGTCTGTGTTTGTAGTCACATTGTGAATACTTATCGTTTATGCATTACAGAAAGCATAATCTTTATGACTTTGATTCTCTGAAGCCTTTGACACTTTGATTATAACCAATTAGATTATATCAAGTTGATATCAATTATAATATAATCCATTGATTGATTTAATGTCTTGCATTATCTTTCTGCATTTCGGTGATCAACTTAATATCTTCAAACATTCAATCAGTTACATGTCGTTAATCTCTCCCTTTGACATTGATGGAAACATACTACATTATCATCCTATACTATCACTAATACAATATGAAATATACAGTTTCATCAAGATTTCCTAATGTAACTATTACAAATGTCTGGCTCTCGGTAAGATCAAAAATAGCTTAGATTTGTTTCTTGCAGAGTGGTTGTCTTCAATCTTACATCCCTTCAATGGATAGATGTATCATATGATATCTCTATTCTGATATGTGTTCTACCTTGACTGTTCCTCTTCTTGATAATCTCTTCTTCCTTTGACAACAATCTTTCTCTTTGTCTGAACTCTCTCCCTTTGTTACTTCTCTCCCTTAGATGGATATTTCATGTGTAATCAATTTCTCTCCCTTAAAATATTGATTAACTCTTCCTTTCTGATTCTCAGGAACTTCTCTTCATGGATAATGATATAATCTCTTCCTTTATCATATCTCTCCTTTTGATAATGAGATCATCTCTCCCTTTATATGATAAAAAATATTTCTCCCTTATGATAATGAGTTCACATCTCTCCCTTTTCCTTTATGATAATTAGAAGATCATCTCTCCCTTTGAAAAAAATTCCAAATAAAAATATTCTCCTTGATTTCTCATTTATATCATGTTCCATCCCTTTGCATAACATATTCCTTGAATTTCCCTATCCATCAACAATATAATGTTCTGATTTTTGGTGCAGATATGTACCTTGCAATGTACATATGTATATGTTGATGTTCATCTCAGTATTTGCATCAACATGACTGATCTTCAGATTTGATATAGGCTGATGCAACCTCCTAGTCAGATTACTGACTGATAGACAAGGGTTGAACCCCTAGTTTCTGTCTCAGGTACTCAAAAGTATCCTTCAGTAATGGCTTGGTGAATATATCAGCTAACTATTCCTTTGATTGAACATATTCTAGTTTCACTTCCTTTTATTGCACTTGTTCTCTTAGATAGTGATACTTGATAGCAATATGCTTAGTCTTAGCATGTATGAGTGAATTTTTAGAAATGTTTCTTGCACTAATATTATCACAATAGTTAATTACTGGTTCAAGGATCTTCGTATGCATACCTTCCAGTAATTTTTTGATCCATGCAATATTGGAGCAATTTGCAACAACAACCACATAATCTGCTTCTGCACTTGACTAAGAGATGCATCCTTGCTTCTTGCTTATTCATGTGACAAGTTTGTCACCCATGAAGAATGCTCCTCCAGTTGTGCTCTTTTGGTCATCAATGTTTCCATCCCAATCAACATCTGTATAGACTTGTAGCTCAAATTTTCCTTCTCTTTTGTACCATAAGCCATACTCCTTGGTGTTCTTCAGATATCTTAGAATTCTTTTCACAGTAGTCATATGTGATTCTTTAGGATTAGCAGAGAATCTTGCAACTATTCTCACTGCATGTGCTATATCTGGTCTGGTGTGAACAGCATACATCATTTTGCCAATCATGGCTCTATATAAGGTCTGATTTACCTCATTTGTCTTTTCTTCTTTTGTCAGCTTGCATCCAGTAGCCATAGGTGTTCCAATTGGTTTGGAATCTTCCATCTTGAATATCTTTAGCACTTCCTTGATGTATTTCGACTGAGTGATATAAATGCCTGCATCTTGTTGAAGAATCTATAGACCAAGAAAGAATTTGATCTCTCCAAACTTAGACATTTGAAATTCCTTTCTTATTTAATTAGCAAAGGATTTGCATAATAGTTCATTTCCTCCAAAAATGATATCAACAACAAAAATTTCAGCAATCATAATATTACCATCGATATCTTCTTTTAAGTATAGATTTCTATTTTCACTTGTTCTAACAAATTTTATGCTAATGAGATATGAGTGAAGTCTTTCATACCAGGCTCTCGATGCTTGTTTCAATCCATACAAGGCTTTGTGTAGTCTACATATCATGTTTCTCTTGTTTAGATCAACAAACCCTTCTGGTTGTTCAATGTATACCTCTTACTCTAATATTCCATTTAGGAATACAGATTTGACATCCATTTGGTATACCTTGAATCCTTTAAATGCAGCATAAGCAAGTAAGATTCTAACTCCTTCTAGTCTATCAACGGGTGCAAAGGTTTCACCATAACCAATACCTTCTTCTTGTGCACATCCCTTGCATACTAATCTTGCTTTGTTTCTAGTGACTTTTCCATTCTCATTAGCTTGCTTCTAATTATCCAGTTGGTACCGATGACATTCTTGTCATCTGGTCTTAGTACTAGTGTCCATGCCTTGTTCTTCTCAATTTGTTCTATTTCCTCATTCATAGCACTGACCCATTCTTCATTCTCAAGTGCATTAAGAACAGATTTAGGCTCAAAATCATAATTAAATTAAATTAATTAATTAATTAACAGGGTCCATAAAATATTATTAAATTTGGGGCCACTTAATCAATTAATTTAATGTTGTCATTAAATTATTTTAGAGACATTACAGAGCGGTTTTTAATACTTTGTATGTTATGTGCAACAACTAATAACCTAAAAATCTAATTCCTAATATGCTCAACATGAAGAAAGTAAACATTACTAGTAGGGTAAACATCTGGTGTTAAGTGACTTACTTCTTGTTCTTGTTCTATCCCTCTTGTCTCCTATGATTTGATTTTGTGGATGATGTCTTCTAACATACTTGGCAAGTTTCGGTTCATCTCTGTGTTCATCATTTTGATTATCTTCTTCACCTTCATTTTCATCTCCATTGTTTGGAACATCATCTTGAGTATTATCAGATTGTGGGTAATTGCAACCTGATGCTTGGGTGCCATGTTCCGATGCTCAAGAGCGACACACTATTTCTTGGGTGGAGTGTCAGGTTCTGTATAAACAAACCTGTTGTAGTCCTCTAGTTCCTTTTTTCTTTCCTTATCATTCTTTTCTGCAAATTCATCTATTTTCACATGTGCACTTTTAATGATTTTGTTAGATGACTTGTTAAGACATTTATAAGCCTTGCTTTTGGTTGAATACCCTAGGAAGATACCTTCTTCACTTTTGCAGTCAAGTTTTCCATTTCTATTATCCTTCAATATATAACATTGACTATTTGGAAAGATTGATACATTATAGAAAATTGTTATTTTGTCATTGATGTCAAACCTTAACTGGTGAGACTATTGTTGTATGTTTGAGTACCTTATCCATTGATTGATGAATATTTGAAAAGAATGGGATAAAAAGAAGACCAAGGAAATGGTTGAGTTATGAGTATACACTAGGGTACTTGATCATTTGGCACTTTTGAAAAGTGATATGTTGTTTATCTATCACTGATAGTTCACTGGAAGGTCAATGCCGAGCAAAGCAAATTCGATGCCGAGCAAAGCAAAAGTCGATGCCGAGCAAAGAAAAGATGATGTCGAGTGCTAGTGAAATGCTGAGGGAGATAGAGAAAGTCGAGCATCAGTATTTTGTTTATTGATGAGATTTGAGATCTATGGCCGACATAGTTGATTCTATTGGGATATGCATTATTAATTAAGATTGGTCCACATTCATTTAATGTATGGGAAACCACTGATAGTGCATGGATTCAATGTTTAAATAATGAATTTATTGGAGAAGTAAATTAAATGTAATTATGGAAAGATCCGTTGGATCTGACCTAACCTAAGATCTACGATCTTGATTAAGTGGAAAAATATTTATCTGACCTAGATGAAGAGGTATAATATAACCTATTGTGGTTATTGTTATTGTATCCAAATGTAAGGAGAAGTTGAATGCAAAAGTGTTGCATGGTTAATTGACTGATTGGTGAGACCTAGAAAAGAAGGTTGAGTAGAGAAGCAAAGAGAGATTGCTTGATGAATTTCCAAGAAGATCTGAAGTTTGAGATGCAAATGGAGGCCACTCAGTGGATTAGCATTAGAGCTAAAACTGGATATGGATTTGGAAAGTAAGTTGTATGTATCAGATCACACCTACTGATTACTTTCTATCCATTGTATCAGTTCAAATCCTTTAACCAGGTTGACCTAACAGTCATTGTATAAATCCTTTGAATAAGGTGACATTCATATTGGAATGTTCTAAGTCCTCTAACAAGGCCACTCCTGACAGGGTGATTAAATCCTTTAACTAGGTCACATTTGACAGTGTGTTTTGTAATGTTTAATAGGGTTGGCTCCTCATAGGGCATTACTTCAAAAGAGTGAAATTTTGGTAGAATGTTACTGGTGGTTTTTCCCATATTGGGTTTCCACATTAAATCATGGTGTCAAAATGTGTGAATGTTATTGTTGTATTTTATTGTTAAGTTTCTACAAGCTTATTTCATTAAGTATAGTAAACTGCACACTTTTGTTGTTTAATACTTCTAAGCATATCAGAGTTGTTGAAGTTGGTTTAAAGTTTTATATGGGCACATTTGGACCCGAGGATAACTGATTCACCCCCCTCTCAGTTATTCTAAATTCATCCTAACAATTGGTATTAGAGCTGCGTTCTCTTGAAAATTTTTGAAGGTACTTGGAGATAAAGATCAAGATGTATAAAAGGGAAGGACCGAAGATCAACAAGGAAAACTTGCTTGCATGGAAAAGTTTGATGAAACTTCACTTGGCTGGTATTGGTGATTCTACTAAATGACATATTGAAATAGACTATGTAGCCCCTACTGGAGTTCTAAATGCTGCACAATTAAGAGAAAAGCATGAACATAATCAAGCAATGCTGGAACTTGCATCATCTCTGAACTATCATGAATTTGAGGGCATCAAGGATTTTACAAGTGCAAAGTAGATGTGGGATGCCCTTGCAACCATTTATGGATGTGATACGAATGTACTAAGAGCCAAATCTGAAAGCTTGAGAGGTAATTTTGATGATTTAAAAATGCAAGAAGGAGAAAATATAGTGCAATATTATGATAGGATAAAGGAAGTCGTAAATTCTATTAGAGGAGCTAAGGGATTCATTGATGAAGATACTATCATGAGAAAGGTACTAAGAACACTTCTTCCTATTTATGATATTAGAGTATCTACAATTCAAGAAATGAGATGTACTCCTAATAACAATTTAACGCTAGAAAGTCTGGTAGGCAGACTTACTGCATTTGAGATGTCAAATTTTGACAACTATACTCCACAAGCTGTTGAATCTGCATTCAAGTCACAGATGGTCATCAACAAATCAAGGAAAGGAAAGAGATTTATGGACAGTGATAGCAACACCTCAAATGATGATCTAGAAGAGCTTGAGGCACTTATGGCAAGGAGACTAGCTAGAGGAAAAGGAAAATTCAAAGGTAAACTTCCTATTATTTGTTTTTCTTGTAACAAAGTTGGTCATATTGCTGCTAGATGTCCTGACAAGAATGAGAAAGATGAAAGAAGAGACAACAAGTATAAGGAAAGAAAGGATGACCGAGATTACAGAAATTACAAGGATTACAAAGACAAAGGTAAGAAATCTTGTTATATAGATGAAGAAGCTTCTGACAGTGAATCTGACAATTCTGATGAAAATGATATAGAAGTAGTGTATGTTGCAATGAAAGATGATTCTGATGATGATGAGAAAATTGCACTAATTTCTTATATGAGTAAAGGTGAACATTGGATTATTGACAGTGGTTGTTCACATCACATGACTGGTGATAAAGACAAATTTGAAACCTTAGATCAATGCAAAGGTGGATATGTTAAGTTCGATAATGATACACCTTGTATATTCAAAGGGAAAGGATCAATTCAATTGACTAATGAGATTATATGTGATGATGTATACTGGGTTGATGATCTTAAGTATAACTTTTTGAGTGTTTCACAGCTAAACACTTCTAGCTACATAATTGAATTCCATTACAGGAAAGCAAAGATCTATGATGCCAATGGAGAATTAGTTGGAGGTGATGAGCAAACAAAAGGTAACTTTTTCTATTTGGATTTAGCTGAAGAGACATGCTTGTTTGCACAATATAATGATGTTTGGTTATGGCATAAGAGGCTATGTCATGTTAACTTTGATAACTTGGTAAGCATAAGTAAATTGAAAAAGGTTAGAGGGCTGCCTAAGTTAAAGAAACCTGAGAATGCAATGTGTAAGCAATGTCAGTTAGGCAAAATGACTAATTCTACTTTTAAAAGAAAAACTCACACTTCTGAGAATATTTTGGAATTGGTTCATACTGACCTTTGTGGACCTATTGGTGAGAAAAGTTACCGTGGAGACAAATATTTTATTCTATTTGTAGATGACTACTCTAGGATGATAACTGTTATGTTTCTCAAAGAAAAATTTGATGCATTTCAATTATTTAAGTGGCACTTGGCAAAAGTTGAAAAGGAAACAGGTAAGAGTCTGAAATGTCTGAGATCTGACAGAGGAGGTGAGTTCATTTCTAATGAGTTCAACAGGTTCTGCAATGACCAAGGGATAAAAAGACAGATGTTAGCACCTAGGACACCACCACAGAATAGTATAGCTGAAAGAAGATATCAATCTATCATGGATTGTGCTAGAGCATTAATGATGGAGAAAAATGTTGCACATAAATATTGGAGAGAAGTTGTAAGTACAACTATTTATACCTTGAACAAAGTACAAGTCAAGAAAGGTACAAATTCTACACCTTATGAGCTATGGTATGGATATGCACCTACTGTAAGTTACTTTAAAGTCTTTGGGAGCAAATGTTTTATACTAAAGGATAATAGAAATGGTAAACTGGATGCTAAAGGAGAAGAAGGCATATTTCTTGGATATTCTACTAAGAGTAAGGCATACAAATGTTTGAATTCTAACACTAAAAAAATTGTGGAAAATGCAAATGTTAGAATTGATGAATATGCAGAAAGAAATGAAGCTGAAAGCATGATTGAGCCTGAAAGTTATAGATCATTCATATATCCTGAAGAGGAGGATTCCAATGAAACTGACAATGAAGTTGTCGATAAACAATCTGCACTTGCCAAGACACAAAACAAAATTGTTGGGCAACAGGAGGTGACTGCCGAGTTATCTGATGGAGATGTCGAGTCACAGTTTCACCCTGAATTGAAATTGAATGATCAAATTGAAGCTGAGAAGGAGCCTACTTTGGTAAAATACTGAAGAAGGCACCATAAACGTAATCAAATCATAGGAGCAAAGGATTTTGTAGTTATGAAAAGAGGCAAATTAAGAGAAGACACATGTTTGTTATGTGATTCTGAGCCTAAGACAGTAAAAGATGCTTTGGACAATGAAGACTGGATTCAAGCTATGAATGAAGAGATAGACCAAATTGAAAAGAACAAGACATGGACACTAGTATCGAGACTTGACAACAAAAATGTAATAGGTACAAAGTGGGTATTCAGAAACAAGTTGAATGAACATGGAGAGGTAACAAGGAATAAAGCAAGACTGGTATGCAAAAGGTTATGCACAAGAGGAAGGAATTGACTATCAAGAGACATTCGCCCCAGTTGCAAGATTGGAGGGTGTAAGAACTATACTAGCATATGTAGCCTACAAAGGATTTAAAGTCTATCAAATGGATGTGAAGTCAACATTTCTAAACAAGATATTAGAAGAGGAAGTATATATTGAACAAGCTGATGGATTTGTTGACCCAAGTAAGAGGAACATGGTTTGCAGACTGCACAAGGAATTATATGGACTGAAGCAAGCACCTAGAGCATGGTATGAAAGATTGCACAATTATCTGATGAAGATTGGATTTGCAAGAACAAATGACAAAAGCAATCTGTATTTGAAAATAGATCAAGGTAAAGGAATTTTATTGGCTGAAATTTTTGTTGATGACATCATATTCAGTGGAAAAGGTATGATATGTAAAGCATTTTCAAAGGAGATGCAAACTGAATTTGAAATGTCTATGTTTGGTGAGATAAAATTCTTTGTTGGACTACAAATACATCAAATGAAGAATGGTATCTATATCACTCAATCAAAATATATCAAGGAGATACTAAAAAATTTTGGTATGGAAGAATCAAAACCAGTAAGTACACCCATGGCTACTGGATAGAAGTTGACAAAGAATGATGATACAAAAGAGGTAAATCAAACACTGTACAAATCAATGATTGGTAAGCTGCAATATGTTGTGCATAGTATACCTGATATTGCATTAGCAGTTGGAATTGTTGCTAGATTTTCTGCTAATCCAAAAGAGACACATATAATGGAAATGAAAAGAATTCTGAGATATTTGAAAGGTACATAAGACTATGGCCTATATTAAAAAAGGAATGACAAGTTTGAACTCAGATTCTATATTGATTCTGACTGGGCTGGTAATGTTGATGATAGAAAAAGCACCACAGGAGGAGCATTTATTTTGGGGAAAATATTAGTTTCCTGGACAAGAAAGAAACATAATTGTAACTCACAATCTACAGCTGAAGCCGAGTATGTGGCAGCAGTAGTTAATTGTTCAAACATTGTGTGGTTGAAGATACTACTGAAAGGTATGAAGGAGGAGATCACAGAACTAGTTGTCATATATTGTGATAACACGAGTGCCTTAATATTTCTAAAAATCCTATAATGCACTCTAAGAAAAAACATATAGCTATCAAGTATCATTACTTGAGGGAGCTACCTCAGAAGAAGGAAGTGAGACTAGAATATGTGAACACTAAGGAACAGTTGGCAGACATATTTACAAAAGCATTAACCAAGGATGCTCATGAGTATCTAAGAGGTAAATTGGGGGTAATTCCCCTAGCCGAGGCTAACTATTTTGGAATGGTACTGTTGCATCAAATATTTTAATAAGAACACTTGACACATTGATGCACAGTAAGTCACATTTTTAGGATGCTGCCTAAAAACTGTGAAGTGGAAATCAAGAACAGAAAAGTAGACCAGTGATACACAAAGATGATAGGAACAACATGATACAAATATTAGAAAAAAATAATCTACATGATGTAGATGTCAACATCTTTGGCATTGTTGTCAAAGAAGGAGATTATTGCTAAAACAACAGATAAAAGGGAGATATTACTGAAAGAGGGAGCTAAACAATAACAGAAAACATTTCAGTGTGATTATAGACACAGAGGGAGTCAGAATGAAGCTAAAGACATTAATGAAGATTTGTTCATATCAGGAGCACATGCATTTTTTTTGGATTGTATGGTAACTTTGGTTGGAAATTATTGTTTTATAGTTTAGTGTTGCCATCAATGCCAAAGAGGGAGATTGTTGGAAAGATTGCTACATTGTAGACAATTGTTATTTTTTCATTGATGTCAAACCTTAACTGGTGAGACTATTGTTGTATGTTTGAATACCTTATCCATTGATTGATGAAGATTTGAAAAGAATGGGATAACAAGAAGACCAAGGAAATGGTTGAGTTATGAGGATACACTAGGGTACTTGATCATTTGGCACTTTGGCAAAGTGATACGTTGTTTATCTATCACTGACAGTTCACTAGAAGGTCAATGCCGAACAAAGAAAATTCAATGCCAAGAAAAGAAAAATTTGATGCTGAGAAAAGAAAAGATGATGCCGAGCGCCAGTGAAATGCCGAGGGAGACAGAGAAAGATGAGCATCAGTATTTTGTTTATTGATGAGATTTGAAATCTATGGCCGACATAGTTGATTCTATTGGGATATGCATTATTAATTAAGATTGGTCCACATTCATTTAATGCATGGGAAATCGCTATTAGTGCATGGATTCAATGTTTAATTAATGACTGTATTGGAGAAGTAAATTAAATGTAATGATGGAAAGATCCATTAGATCCAACCTAACCTAAGATCTACGATCTTGATTAAGCGGCAAAAGATTTATCTGACCTAAATGAAGAGGTATAATATAACCTACTATGGTTATTGTTATTGTATCCAAGTGTAAGGAGAAGTTGAATGCAAAAGTGTTGCATGGTTAATTGATTGATTAGCAAGACCTAGCATAGAAGGCTGAGTAGAGAAGTAGAGAGAGATTGCTTGATGAATTTCCAAGTAGATCTGAAGTTTGAGATGTAAATGGAGGCCACTCAGTGAATTAGCATTAGAGCTAAAACTAGATTTGGATTTGCAAAGTAAGTTGTATGTATCAGATCACACCTACTGATTACTTTCTAACCATTGTATCAGTTCAAATCCTTTAACCAGGTTGACCTAATAGTCATTTTATAAATCCTTTTAACAAGGTCACATTTAGATTGAAATGTTCTAAGTCCTCTAACAAGGCCACTCCTGATAGAGTGATTAAATCCTTTGACCAGGTCACATTTGATAGTGTGTTTTGTAACCTTTAAAATGGTTGGCTCCTCACAGGGCATTACTTCAGAAGAGTGCAATTTTTGTAGCATGTTACTGGTGTTTTTTCCAATATTAGGTTTCAACGTTAAATCATGGTGTCAAAATGTGTGAATGTTATTGTTGTGTTTTACTGTTAATTTTCTGCAAGCTTATTTCATTAAGTACAGTAAACTACACACTTTTGTTTTTTAATACTACTGAGCAGATCTGAGTTGTTGAAGTTGGTTTAAATTTTTATATGGGCACATCTGGACCTGCGAATAACTGATTCACCCCCCCTCTCAGTTATTCTGAATTCATCCTAACATGACTACCAAAGATTTTGAAGTAACTTACATTGGGTGTATGACCATACCAAAGCTCATATGGTGTCTTCTTTCTGCCTTCTTCAATTGTACTCTGTTTAGTGTATAGATAGAAGTACTGACAACTTACTCCAAAAATTTTGAGTGATACTTTTCTCAATCATCAATGTTCTTGTACAATCAATAATTGATCTGTTTCTCCTCTCAGCAATTCCATTTTGCTATGGTGTCCTTGGTGTAGAAGCCTGTCTTTTAATTCCATGCTCATTGCAATAGTCAGTGAATTCTTCTGAAGTAAATTCCCCTCCTCTATCTGACCTTAAGCATTTCAATTTCTTTTCACTTTGTTTTTCTACCATTGCTTTGTACTATTTAAACATCTTAAATTCATCTGATTTATCTTTTAAAAACATGACTGTCATCATTCTAGAAAAGTCATCAACAAAGAGAACAAAATACCTATCTCCATAGTAGCTCTTTGTCCTCATCGGTCCACATAGATCTGTATGGAATAATTCTAGAATTGCAGTAGATGTATGGGTTTTTCTCTTGAAACTAGACTTTGTCATCTTACCTTTTTGACAATTCTTGCACATGACATGCTTGGGCTTAGTCATTGTCAGTAAGCCTCTGAAATTCCTTTTGTTGATTATCTTTATTATGTTGTCAAAGTTTACATGACACAATATTTTGTGCCACAACCATATGTCTTCATTTCTAGCCACTAAACAAGTGGTGTTAGTGTCATCAAGATAGAAAATGTTACCTTTTGTCTGCTCACCGGTACCAATTAACCTTCCCGATTCATTGAAGATCTTTGCCTTCCTATTTTCAAATGCTACTCTATGACCTGAATTGTTCAACTGAGAAACACTTAACAAATTGTAATTTAGTCCTTTAACCCAGTAAGCATTTTCACATTTTATCAGGTTATTCAACATTATGGTTCCTTTACCTTCAACTGGACAAGGTGTATCATTACCCATTCTCACTGAACCACCATTATAGTATTCAAAAGTCTCAAAATTTTGTTTATCAGTGGTCATGTGGTGAGTGCAACCACTATCTATGAACCAGACATCATTTTTACTAACTTTAGATATGAGTGCAGTTTCTACATACCTTTCTTCATCTTCATCTAAATCATCCTTCATGGCTACAAATACCATCTCAATGTCTTCTTCTGATTCAATGTCAGTGTCATCATCTCTGTTCTTAGATAGGTAACAAGCTTTCTTCCCTTTGTCCTTGTAGTCTCGGGTTTCTCTTTTGTCAGATTGTCGGTTGCTCTGGTAATCTCTATTTTCACCTTTATCAAACTTCTTCTCATAAGGTCTATCATTTCCTCTGTTATCTTTTCTTCGGTTTGGAAATCTTGTAGCAAAGTGTCCAAGCTCTTTACAATTCAAACATACAAGTGGTAATTTACCTTTATATCTGCCTTTGCCTCTCTGCAATCTTCTTTCCATTAGTGCTTCAATTTCATCAAGTCCTTGATCCTCATTGTCACTGTCACTATCATTTCTAACAGCATATCTATGACTTGGGTTACTTATCTTTAGAGAAGATTTGAATGCAGATTCTATGGATGGTAAGACACTATTGTCAAAGTTATTCATCTCAAATGAAATTATTCTACCAATCAGAATATCTAGAGTAACTATATTGTTCGCAACTTCTCTCATTTCTTGAATAACATAAACTCTAATAGCATAAATAGGCAATAAGGTTCTTAAGATTTTGCTTACCACTATCTCCTCTTCAAGTACACCTCCAACTCCTTGGATAGCATTTACTACCTCTTTGATTCTGTAGCCATACTGAGTAATGTTTTCTCCTTCTTTCATCCTTGTTAGGATTAGGCTGAAAGCTAATCTCCCAAGATCACCTGCATGCAAACCTGTCACAGAATAGAAGCAAGACATAAGAGAAAAAGAGCTATGGCGGCCAAAAAGCCAGAGGAGACATCATGTGCTCAAGAAAACAATATATTAATTATATGTTTCTAGATTACAATGTGATGATGAAAAAATCTGTAATGAAAACTAAGAGGTGAATCCTTATAAAAGGAAACACGAAACCCTAAAAGGGAAAACCTAAGGTTAGCTTAAGAAAATAGAGTGAATAGGTGAGTTAGTAATTAGATCATAATGATTTAATTAATAACCCGATAGACTATTACTCTAACACCCCCCCTTAAGATAAGCTTAGGGAGAAGCAAAACCTAGGAAACTACTGCAGAAAGCAGGAAAGATGGGTCCCGGCAACAAGGCCTGATCAGGTACCCAAAACATGAAAGAAACTAGATGAAGGAAACTAAGCCTCCAATCTAGGGAAAGGTGTCCCAGAGAGAGGAACAAGAAAAGAGCAAGAAACATCTCTGAAGCATGTAGCTAAAAACTCTATCAGAAGAGACTGCTGGAACCCCCACTAAAGTGCATGACCAGGTAGAGAAGACAATGTATGAAGAGCTGATCAATCGAACCAAGAAGCAATAGAACCAACAGGTGAACCCCCCCATAATGCTGAACCAGGAGAGGTGACAGGAACACTGAAATGCAATGCCAGAAACATCTGCAGAAAGAAGACCAGGGACACCAACAGTGCAACAGAAGTACAAACACAGGATAAAGGGCGGCGTCACTGACACACAGCATGGGCTAATATCATGGAAGGTACACTCACTTGACAAAGGTGGATGCGCCTAAAATGGCATAAGCATCATAACCCCCCATGGCACTTTATAACAGAGTGCGAGTACAAAAACCATACAAGGTGTACAAGATCCCAGATATATAGAAGTAGGCACTTTATCTCAGTGCATTTACAGAATAAAAATACAATAGAAGAAGTATACAAGTTCAGAAGTCAAAAAGAAGAGTGAGCTAGAATATCAGAAGAAGAGATCCCAAGACCTATAGATCCAAGAAACCCACCAGAGTGCATAAACTTCCAAACTCAGAGGAGAGAAAACCTGGAGTAGAATCTGGAAAAAATACCCCTGCAATTGAATAGATCACTGAACCAACTTTCTGATGATATCTGGTTTGCCAAAAATGGAGTCCGGATGAGCCAGATATGACTCCCAGAAGGCAAAAACACATATCGGACTTCAACAGAAAAATATAATGTCCAAACGACAGAACCCAAAAACCCAACCTCCATCATCAGAAATTTCTTGGAAAGAGCTTTCCGACGGTATATGTAAGTCGCAAAAATACCCCCATATGCTCAAGATAGAGCAAAAACTGTCTAGGAGGGTCAGAAAGGCCCCAAAAGGCAAGAAATAAGCCCCGGGGGCTAAAAAAATTGGCCCCTGGGTGCATGGCGCACGCAGGGGCTGGGCCAAAGCCCCCGATCATCCATATGACCGCCCACGTGAGAAAAGGGCCCCTGGGGGCTAAACAGTCCCCCGGGCGGCGCGGGGGTGGCAGAGCCGGGGTGGAGCGGTGCATGGTGCCGGCGGAGCGGCGCGAGTCGACTGTAGAGCGGCTGGGCCGCGGACTGGACCGCAGGGGCGGCAGAGCGGTGCGGGCCGCGAAGCAGGCAGGGCGGCGGGGGAGCCGCTGAGCAGGGGCCGAGCGGCAGGACTGGGAGTAGGGGCCGACGGAGCCGCTGAACACAGCGCAGCCGGAGGAACCAGCAGGGGGCACTGCTGGCGGGGCCGGGCCGCGGTGGCGGTCCTACAGCGGCGCATTGTAAAAAACAAAGCCCGTGCAATGAAAAACCTAAAAACCTTTGAAAATGAAGGGTTTTTTATTTATTTTTTTAAATTTTTGCCTTGGTTTCTGTGCCGTACGGCATAGGAACCAAATTTATTTTGCCTCCAGAGTCCAGATGTCCAAAATGGACAAGTTTTATATGTATTTTGGGGTTTTTGGGTGCTCTGAGCTCAATGGAGATGTCCGTTTGAGCTCAAAGTGACCAGAAACAAAACCCAAAATAAAAAATACATAAAAAACCTTTGAAACCCTTGGAAACCTTCTGCTTCTGGCACGTTTCAATGAAACACGAACAACGAACAGCAGGAGAGCTCTGATACCATGTTAGGATTAGGCTGAAAGCTAATCTCCCAAGATCACCTGCATGCAAACCTGTCACAGAATAGAAGCAAGATAGAAGAGAAAAAGAGCTATGGCGGCCAAAAAGCCAGAGGAGACATCATGTGCTCAATAAAACAATATATTAATGATATGTTTCTAGATTACAATGTGATGATCAAAAACTCTGTAATGAAAACTAAGAGGTGAATCCTTATAAAAGGAAACACAAAACCCTAAAAGGGAAAACCTAAGGTTAGCTTAAGCAACTAGAGTGAATAGGTGAGTTAGTAATTAGATCATAATGATTTAATTAATAACCCGATAGACTATTACTCTAACAATCCTTAGGTCATCAAACCTCCCTCATAGGCTTTCTGCCTTTGCTCTGAGTACATTAGCATCTCCTCCATGTACAAGCTTCAAATTATCCCACATTTTCTTTGCAGAGGTGCAGATTTTGACATCTTCAATCTCAACATCGGAGAGTGATGATGCAAGTTCTATCATCATGTAGTTATGCTCATGCTTGACTCTTAATTACTCAAGAGTATCAGGTCCTATAGGCAACACATATTCAATATCTAAGTATTGAACAATATCATTTCCAATACCTGATAGGTGGAGTCTTATTCCATTTTTCAGGATGCAAAGTTGTCTTTACTCAACTTGGGCACATCTCATTTGTTCATCTTGTGATATTTTGCTTGAGCTGTTAAACTCCTTTTCTAAGCACACAAGCTCTGGTACCAATTTTTAGTAATAACTGAGACGGGGGTGGGGGGTGAATCAGTGGCCTAAAAAATATTCCAATAATCAACCCTTAAAACTTAGTACCACAATATTATACCTCTAGTTATCTTTAGTCCTATAAGATGAATGCCTCCAAATGCTTATATCAATTTACTACTGCACGGAATACTTTGTAAAACCTTCTACTATAGATTTACCGAATATCAGTTTTTTAATTTACTGAAATACAGTAAATTATCTAGAGTATACCGATCAATCCAATTAAGTTAAGTGTAATGCAAAACACTAAAGTAATAACTCATAAACACATTTCCACATGGATTTTTAACATGGAAACCCTGTTAAGGGAAAAACCACTTGGGACCGGTAACCCAAAATTTTCACTCTTCTGAAGTGAGCTCGGTGAAGAGCCAACCCTATTAAAGGTTAAAAATACACAGTTAGGTATGACCTTGTTAGAGGATTTAAAATTTTAGTCTGTCACTTGATATCGGGCATCTCTATGCTACCTTCCTTGATCAAACACTCACTTGGCCTATCAATAGGTATCTGACATCTCATGCTATCTTCACGATCAAACTTTTTGATACTCCATTAGATATATCTCAATATAGAATGGATCTTTAAATCTTGCTTGGTTAAGAGACTTTTTGAATCAACAGTTAAACTGAAATAGTATGATCTGTTCACATATACAACTTATACTTGCAAATTTTTCAGATCTATTGTAATCTCACAAAACTATTTTGATCAATATAACTCTGTTTATACCTTTGCTCCACTTTGATTCTTCTTGGTGATGTTATGCTTTGTTGCTCGATGTCTGTATAATTGTTTAGCTCTTTCCTCACCTTGTTGATCAGCACTATATGAATTTTCTCTTCATCAGTTTCTCTTCAACATCGTCTTTTACTCCCCACTCCAATTCGTAATTAATTGAGTTGTCTCTTTATAGACATGATATCACCGTTGTTAGGTTCTTGATCTTCTTGATCTTGGCGTGATCCACAATTATCACCAATTAGATTTAAAGAAAAACTCTTGATTTATCTTGATGAGATCTTCTTGCCAACTGGACAAAACAACTTTAAATGAATTACTTATCTCTATCTTATCTTGTCGATGAAAATAATGATAACTACCAGTTAACTCTATATTTAGCTCTACCAGCTAGACATTTTGTCATTTTTGAACTCCAGTTAATTTTGGTTTAACTCTTTTATAGCGTCGGTCAACACTCCAGTTCTCCTTGGGCTTCTCTGTCGATTTACACTATGTTTCTGGCTGTCAGGTTTGCTTGTGATTCTGCTCGTCGGTAATGCTTGTCTATTTTCTTGCTCGGGCATCACTGTGACTTGACTGTTGGTGATCTCTATCTGTCAGGTTCGACTGACTATCGGTGTTTGTAGTCACAGTGTGAATACTTATATTTTATGCATTATAGAAAGCATAATCTTTATCTCTATGATTCTCTAAAGTCTTTGACACTTTGATTATAACCAATTAGATTATATCAAGTTGACATCAATGAAAATACAATCCATTAACTGATTTAATGTCTTGCATTATCTTTCTACATTTCAGTGATCAACTTAACATCTTCAAATATTCAATCAGTTACATGTCATTAGACTGGAGGTTTTCTTGACTCCATTCTTTCCTACCAATGCCGATTTGAATAGAGAAAAATATATGTAAAATTTATTCAAAATGATTAATAAATTTTTTTAAGAACAAGGCCTATTATCGAGAAAAAAAAATGAAAACCAACAACATATATTATTACAAATTATTTCACATACATACCATTTATAACTCATATGTGGTTAAACTATTTCTCAAAGTTATCATGATCAAGCTTAAGATTTAAACAAATCAATTTGAAATCACACATCTTACTTTTAAGACAAAATATGCACCCAATAAAAACCTTGTGGTTTCTCATTCTCACACAACACCAATTACTCACAATCGCACCAACATTCACAACCATTTTTATACTGACCATATTAGAATGAATTCATTTATGAAATTTGAATTAACAAGTGAATAAACTTTGATTGAAAAATTAAAATAAGTATCCATTATAAATGCAATTTTATACATGTAAAAAATTCCAAGAATCATTCATGATATTATGGTTGTTTCAAATGTAAATTTTAATATATTGGAAATAAAATTTAATTGAATTAGAGGAAGTAAAAATAAGTTGAACATTCAATCACATTTCTTGTATTCTATCTTTCAATTGAGCACTAATTACAATAGAATTTTAAAATTTCAAATAAAATCTACAACAAATATCTAATAGTTACATTTAAGTTTTATTGAGACACATTTAGGATAGATGGTACATGCATCCTATAGATTAACAATTCTTAATCAATAACAAAATCTAAACTTCACTAGTCTTATCAAAAGTATAATCTACTATGGCCCCTATCTTCCACATTTATGATAATTGTAATCTTACAAGTACTTTTTTCATAACTAAAGAATATTATGTCATCTCAAAAAATGAACACTTAAAATAAAGTTCTCCCTTCATGGAGATGTTCAATTAAGTAGACAAGGGGGTTAATATTCCTCAAGAACATATCAAACATATTATTACAAAGCATTCAAGAAATCCATGCTTAACAACTAAATGTATATAACTAATAATGATTTATTGTACAATCAAAACTGTATATGGTGTAGAAGCACCAGGCGAACTGGTAATCAACACCACCCACAAATATTTTCTAATTATATTTTCAAGTTTGGTTGTTTTAGTTTTTCTTGGTCTTGGGATGACTGGTTCCATTTTCAATATACTGTGCAAAGCCTCTCTTTTAGTCCAAATGATCATCGAATTCAAGATTCCAAATCAAGTTTACACTGATTCATGGATTGTGTAAATATGGAAGAATGTACATCCATGTGTTAGTACAATCAAAACCTTTTTGAGATTTAGAATAGAACATGGACATCCATCAAGTTATAAGGAATTTTGTCAGAAGTTGTAGTTTTAGGATATTCTTAACATAACTATGATGGGAAGGCCTTAGAAATTGACTCCCAAAAGTAATGGGTTGTGTGAAGCCAAATCAGATGATTATGCCATCATTCTCAATATTATGCTCAATGCTTGTATATGCTAAATGCAAAATTTGCACAAAATAGACTTGTCATAAAGGTTTTAGACATTCTAAATAAATCACATTGGTAGGTTTTGCAACCTTTGCCAACTTTCCTTGTATCTTCTAATAGATGTTTTGGAGTAGGTTTTATGCATTTTATCAACAAGAGGTGATGTAGGAGATGTGTTAACTAGGTAGAAAGTAGTGGCAATAAATTCAGCCCAAAAACTTTCTTCTTTTCTAGCACCACTCTTTGTACTCACAACCTTGTCCATTAAAGTCCTATTCATCCTTTTTACAACTTCATAATGTTGTGGAGAATACAAAGTTTTCTTTTATCTATGAATGCCACAATCTTTACAAAACCTATCGAAATCATTAAAGAAAAATTCATCGGCTTTATTAGTCCTTAACTCGTAATTCTAATATAAGTAATGGAGATAAATTTATGATAATAATTTCCTAATCATTTTATTTTTTCTATTTGTTTTCACATATTCCTATTTCCTACGATATTCTATAATATTCATATGATTGTGAATTTAAAGACATCACTCACCCTTATAAAATATTAGTTGCTTTTCTTTACATCTACTTGGAGATAATATTGATATAGGAATTATATACCAAAACTTCTAGTTCGTCAACGTTTTTGAGCCCAATTAACTATTTCCTTTTGGTTAAGGCATAAGAGAATATTAAATCATATAAAATTGATTCAATTAAATTACTTCAAATATCTTCTTTGGGGTATTATCATTGACAAGAGTAGCCCAATCAATGTTTTTTTTATAAATAGAAATTGAAACATCTATGAGTGGAAACATTTTACAATATTTTTTTTTGATCAATTAAGGGCCGAGGCCGAGAGATTTCTATTAAAACTGGAAAATATAAAGACAGTAAACAACATGCAAAATATACTAGCTGGTTCAAAACCCAATCCAACCGAGTCGATTGTGAACCCATCCGAGCACCAAGGCTCCCCGAAAATTCAAGAAACCATAGTTTTTAAACCAAAGCTGGAAAATGATATAAATGTTTGAAAAAGACAACAATAGAACAAAACACAACACAAAAGCCTAGGTGGCCTTATCCCAGTTGGAAGGAGACATAGAGTCATTCTCTGTGGTGGGAGCAGAGTTTGATTTTGGACTCCCCACCGAAATTGAAGAGCCACTATTTCCCTCATGATCTTCCTTTGTTGAAGCGTCCAACAGTTCATTGTCTACCTCCTCTGCATCTTCATCATCATTTTCTGCCATGCCCAGTTCTTCATCATCATGGGTTTCCTCCGAATCTTCCTCTGAAGCACTCTCCATTTCTTCATCACCTTCATCTTTATCTGAAGACTCAAGGCTTCCCAGTCCATCCAACTTTTCATCGTACTTGTAATGATAAACCCATGGAAGTTTTTCATCTAAATTGTCCCCGTAAGGGGCATTCAAGCCCTCCTTAATGCCAAGGAATTTGGAAAGGAATTTTATTCCTTTTTCCATCATACTCTTGCGCAACTGGTGGTCTTACCACTCCCATCCTGAGAGAATGAAAAGATGCCTTGGAGGACCAACATATATGTTCCTTCTTTGTCCAATCGCAAAACCAGGAAATGGTTGCCCGATAGTCATCGCCATTACTAAATCCCATGGGAATGGAGTGGTGAGATTGAAGTCAATGCTCATCACTGCATTATGGAGGCCCACTATGAAATTATAGAGAAAAGTCAGTCACAGAGGTCATCAGCTAAAGTTCTGGAGGCCCCAACAACCAAGATGCTGGAAAGGAAACCAAAACAAATGTCTGAAAGGACTCTATATCTGTGGTTGGTGTAGATGAGGTTGTACCCTAACACCTTCTAAATAGCATGGATGACCAAAGGATGCTGAAAGTTGCAAACTTCTCTGATGTGATTTGAAGTTATGGGAGTATCAAAGGCGATTTGCTCAAGATCCAAGCGTAGATTAATAGGAGTGTCCATTCCTCAAACTCTGAAAATGCAACTCTATGTCCAGAAGGAAATGTGGGAAACCTAGAACTTCAACCGTAGGCAAACAGAGTGATGTACTCTTCTAGCAGTGAAATGGTTTTAAAAATTTGAATATTTAATGCACTGACATACGAGATGGAGTGTATCTCTCAACAAACATCGTGGCTCGATAAAAGGCTATAGAGTGTAGTATGTAGCCTAAAAGAATATGAGCATTCCCCACCTAGAGGTATTGCAAACGGTTCGAAGAGAGAGATGTCAGTTTTGCAAAAAATGGAAGTGACAGCTTTCACTAATAAAACTTTTCCCATTTTTCGATGAGAATAGGTCGATTATTCATCTGGAAAATGTAGGTCAATCGACCAAATCTATCGTGGAAGTTTTTTTGTTGAAAATTTCCATGATTAGCCTAGTAGTCGTAAAACTAATGACTAAAAGGTCAGAATAAGGCTTTTTGAAAGATGTTGTGATGCACCTTTCATCTGTGCACCCATTGCATATTTCTTCATTTGTATGACCTTACTTACAGTAAAAAATGACAAGGATTCTATATGAATGACGAACTGAGTGACAAACTGTCGTCGATATATTCGTCATTCTTATAGAATCCTCGTCATTTCTGACTATAAGGAAATTCATCAACGACAAATATATCGATGACAGTCCATCACTCAATTCATCATTCATATAGAATCCTCATCATTTCTGACTGTTAGTAAGGTCGTAAAAATGATGAACTATTTTATTTTAAAAAAAAAATTAAATTTTCACAATGGCAGAGTAATTAATGTTTTATACCATATTATCTGTTGCAAATAGATAACTAAGGGATACAATACATATCGGTAACAAAGCTTCATCCTCCACATATAGGATACAAGGTGCGAAGGATATTTGCCACCAATTCAACATATCAAATACTTGAAGAGTTGAAGCAATATAGCAACGTCTTATTCTTTATTGTGACCGGTGATCAAGGCATTGTTCTACTAAATTAACAAGAGACGCAAGGATCAAAGTTCCTACCTATAGTATAATGCTTTAAGGGGCTAGATATGGTTACAATTGTAAATGGATGCTTGTAAACAGACTAGATGTTTAGAAGAATTATTTATTGAAATTAATATAGCAAACATATGTGTGTGATGCAATAGATGTAAAAAGCGTAAAGTACATTAAAATGAAAGTATTGTAAAAATAAAGAAAACATGATATTATGTGGAAATTACATGTATATTATTAATCAACATTCAATAATATGAAGAGAGAACAAGTAAAACGATGCAAAGAAGCATCTGTAATTGTTGAGGCAAGCCTTAACAACTTCTTTCAGAAGGTTAACATTTCTAACATAATTAATGCAAAATTGTATCACATGAGACAAAGAATATAGGTCTTCCCAATTTCATTAGTCCTTCCATTTTGTATCCATGCTACACTACAATTTCTTAGGTCCTACCATTTTTTAAAAACTTTACATTCGCTAAAATCCTTCATTTGGAAATAATTGTTTTTCTATTTCATATATTTGCGACTGCTATGTTGAATTCCCTATTCTACAATAAGCTGTCAAAGGAGGGAAGCAACAACTGCTATGTTGAATCCCCTATTTTGTAGAAGACAAGAAAAATCAGAAAATCCAAAGAAAATGAGAGAAAGAATGATGAGGAGGTTGAGAAGAACATTCCTGCAGAAGCTTCCAGAATTGGGAAGCAGAAGGTAGGAAAGGGGAAGTTTCTATTTTTAGGTATCAAAAATTTGGTTTAGGTGTTCTCTACAAGCTTGCATCAGGATTAAGGCAACACAAATTCTAACATAATTTGGTAAGTATAGCAATAATAAACAGTTTAGATTTGGGGAACATGCTTGTAAGATTTTTCCTAATTTAGTTGTCTTACCAGAACTAAGCTTTGTATTTCTGAGTTTTACATAGGAAATACCTTGAAGGTGACCCTTCCGATCAGAATAATAGGTAGGGAAAAAAAACTATAAATAATCAAAAAATGAGTGCTCTATAGGAAGGGAAAACAAACAAACTATGAATAATAAAAAAATGAGTGCTCTTTTACCGTTGCAGCTGGTCATGCAAAATGTAGGATAAAATTGTCTCTTGGGACCTACTAGCTCCCATATGACTGAAGCATAAAAAAATATGCGATCACATGGACATTTCCAAGGGCTGTTTGAAGGGAGAATAGACTCTTGGCATATGTTCTCTATGGACTAAAACAACCACCATGCACCTCCCAGGTTGACAGTTCCATCCACTGTTGTGCCAATAAACTGTATTTTAGCAAACAAGCATGTTAGGATGCCATCATTACTAAAATCCATGCTTTGAAACTACTTGTTTGTCAATTTCAGAGATTAAGTGGTCATGGTGAATAATTCACTTATAAAGTAAGAGAACTTAAACTTTATTTGATGGTAACAGTAGTTAATCTGATTGATGAGTTTTGACTCCATCCATAATGGATAGGTCAATAAAATCGGCTAAGTGGCATAGGAATATAGAAGTGCCATAGGTAGTTGATAATGTCTTACTTCACTCTAATAATGGATGATGGCTTACTTCACTCCAACAATAGAGGATTTCACTTTTATGATAAATGTTTGAAATGTTTTTATAGGGTCAAGCATAAGCCTTATCTTTTAAAAAGCATGCCACAGTGTAATATGAAGTTATCAAAGATTTCTGAATTATATTCTGTGAAAGTTTTTAATATTTTTCATTTAAGATCATAATGATGAGATACCCAAAAAGAGAATCTACTATTAAAAAGTAAAACCAAAAGATGTGGTTTTGTTAATTTGAGAAGTGACCGGTTTCATTGGATCTACTATTTGGTGAACATGAAATATTTCCTAGCTATAAAGGAGAGGGTATTACAGAATGTACCTACATAAGAAACATGGAGCGAGGTGGGGTTTTCATATAATGCCCCAGCTTGAAGTCTGACAAGAATGAAACTTCATGACTGCTCATACTCATGTACCCATAAACCTTAAAGCAAACATTGGCAATGGGCTTTCCAGGAAGGATGTATCCCATTATGTACTCTGTAATGATATTCAACCCTGGTGTCTACACAATAACTAAAATTAGAATCTTCCATGAATTGACAGAATAAATTAGCAACCATAATCATTTTTTATCAATATGTTTAGGTTTTTACCTGATTAGTGGTGGCAGTTATAACACTGATGGGTAAAGTGAAAAGGGATGCTAAAGCACAATGACAAGAGTCTTGTGGTGACATATTAGGAAACAATAAATTTGAATAATTTTCATGTG
>MU223708.1:2908768-2920951 GCA_018584345.1 Thuja plicata | reverse complement strand
ATCCATCAAAACATTGTCAATGTTTCTCATCAATTTAAAAATAAGGATCCATGAAATTTTGATCATAATATATGGAAAACATTTCTAACTATTGTATAAGCATAATTTTAAGCACTTCCAAAGCTGATAAACATGCAAAATTAATTCATTCCCAACAACCATGCTGATAAGACTAACAACCAAGACTACAAAATGTTATTACCAACTTACATGTCAAATATAGTAATGACTGTATTGAACAAGGTTTTCGTAGATGCTACTGGATTCCCAAAATTTGAAAGAAAATATACAAATTTTTGGTTGCCTGTGTAAATTCATCTTTTGACAAAAACAATTGATATTGTAATTTTTGACATGCTTTAGAGATTTAAGGCTCAGGTTATCGTTGGACATGTTATAGTTATTTGATATCATTTTTAGCATAACCTAAGTATGATTGGATTGTGTCATCATATTTCATTATAAGAAGGCAAAAAGCTTCCTAAAAAGCAAACATAGAAAATAGCATATCCAGCTACAGCTATGAAAATATTCCAACTGACAATTATCTAGTGTTAAGGTAGGCAAACTTGCTACAAAAACAAAAGTTCAACTTAACTAAAAATTATGAGGGGAAAATTTTTAGTCTTATTTGTGTGTACATTCAGAACAATCTCACTTCTAGGGCAGCACATTAATCATTCTAATTAGAGAAAACAATAAGTTCTCTATGATTGTTAGTTTCAAAAACCTATTTAATAAAATTATAGATCAACCACCAAATGATGGTCAACAGTGAGCCTAGAATGATGGTCCTTTTTGATTCCTTAGTGAATGACAGAAGTAGAATCTTACCAAATGTCGTGACTTTATATTCAAAGTGTTTATAGTAACATTGGATCAAAGTTAGATAAGCTTCTCAGCAAGTTATGAAACACAAATATTGTATTATACCACTGAACTGTTTATCTTAAAATTTGGGCATGCACTGTTGTTTAGCCTTTCTATTTGTCATGGATATTTATCTTGCTTAGTAGTTTAATCATCTACAGAGAAAGAACACTGACCATTAATGCTTTCCAATCATCTGGCTGCCAAAGGAATACAAAACATACCCCTAGAATTAGGCAGAGGAAATGTTCATGCCTGGGCTTTGTGTAAAAACCAATAAATTGTTGTTGCAGGATGTATTGACCTTCTAAATAGTGAATATTGGAAACACATGTATGGCTTGCATATGTTGTGCTTGGTGGACAAGCATTAGCTAGACTGAAGCTGCTAATGTCCTAGGTAATAGAAACTTTAATTACTTGAAATAATAGTGAATGAACTTGTCTTAAACTCATGAAGAGTGCCTTGTCATGACTCCCAATAGGAATGAATATTTCCTTGTCAACCATTCTTGCATTATGTTCCTCTACCTTAGGTGTGGCTTAAA
Source organism: Thuja plicata (assembly GCA_018584345.1). NCBI lineage: Eukaryota > Viridiplantae > Streptophyta > Pinopsida > Cupressales > Cupressaceae > Thuja > Thuja plicata. The sequence goes on along the minus strand of MU223708.1, from coordinate 2,919,534 downwards.
AATGATTGAATGTGTATTATGCGTGATGAAGAATGTTCATTATTTAGAACTATTCAGGAATATTTGCAAAAAAGGAAAAAAAGAAAAAGTAGGAACATGACTGGGAAAATAATCTGTATATAGATTTTTTTTTAATGTAAAGAGGAAGAATTAGGAATTATTTTTGTTCATATAGATTAATTATTTTTTTGTTCTAAAACCTTTTCATAATTATAACACAGAAAAAGAATTAGGAAAAGAAAACATAGGAAACATGACTAGGAAAAATAACCTGTATATAGATTGATTTTTTAAGGTAAAGAGGAGGAATGCATCACATTGAAAATTTCAAGTTTAAGGTTCCTAACTTGAGGCTTTACAAATTTTTTGGGCATATTCCAAGAAATGAGACATGGCTTTACAAAGTTTTTGGACATATTCCAAGAAATGAGACACGGCTTTACAAAGTTTTTGGGCATATTCCAAGAAATGAGACATGACTGTAATTCATTTGTCATTAGACCAAGGAATTACTTTTTAATATACTCAAACCCCTGATTAATTTTGAGGAAGCAAATCTTATTGAGTTTAATTGTTTTTTTTGTTATGGAACCTTTCCATAACTACAATGCAATATTTTAATTTCTCTAAATTCCACTAAAAAGGCTTCCATAAAAAATAGTTTCATTTACAACTTTTTCTTATTCTTTATAACATTTATTTTGCAGGTTTATCATTATTTTAATAGTAGCAGTTATTTTTTTTAATTAAATAAAGTAGAAGCGGATGCGAAAATGCTTTATAAAGCAGTGCAGAATCGACAACGCAACATAAAATAGTTTTTATGCCCTAATAGTCATGAGGGTTTGACATCTTATTCTATGTGGGATGATGGTGCTTTCTACTCTAGGCGGTCGATCAATGACATTTCTGACCTGTCCCAATGGGTAAATCACCAACAGCCTTCGTCTTTGATGGAGAAACTATTCCCTTCTGCTGAACTTCATTCAACCATGCCGCCTTATTCTGGTCCCCTGCAACATTACGGAAGGTATTTTACTTTGGTTAAAGATTTAAAAAAATAGTTCTTTGTTTTCCTTAGAACCAGGTATGCGCATTTTCCTTATCTTTTGGGCTCAAAGTATACACAGAATTTAGCTTCTAAAGAAGAATGTGCTGGTAGTCTTTCTTTTTCTACTAGGGTTTCTCCAAAAGTTATTCCCCAATCTTTACCAGCCTCTAAAAATGAATGGCAACCAACATATAGGCAGAATGCAAAAAGATTTAGAAGCTTTCAACATAGGAAGAATAAGCCTAATTTATATTGACATAATGGTAAATTTTTACTCCCCACCTTTAACCATTTTGAGTTCCTCATGGAAAATAATATAGAAAATAGGGATATCTATACCCCACCTCATCGCAGAAACACAGTTAAACCTAATAGTGTGAATATTATACCAAATCAACACCAAACCCTAAACTCCCAAATCTTAGAGAACTCTAATAAGGAAAATATCATCATTTTGGGAGAACACCACTTTACAAACGGATTTAGGGCTCACTGTGTAGCTTCAGGTTTGTATGGGAAATGGTATGGTCTAAAACTTGAAGGGAATAAACTTAGAGCATGGTTCCTTGAATCTTTTGGAGAATAGGTAAATATGATGACTTTAAGTGATAATTGCTTTTATGTGGAATTTAGAAATGTAGATTTAAGAAATAAATTATTATCTGAAAAGTATAATTTTTTTCGAGGGCATGCAATTAAATTTATTAAATGGAAACCAACTTTTAATATAGACATGTTTGATGACATTTCCATTCCTTATTGGTTTAGAATTAGTAATATGCCTGTTGAGCTTATGCACAGTAAGGTTTTATCCCAAATTGGTGATAGATTTGGGAAAATGCTGGGATTAGAGCTTAACCTATTAGATTCCTCTAATGTTAATATCCTTATACAAACAATGGATAAGCTGTCCTTTCCCAAGAATATTATATTTAAAAATAACCAAATTACATATAATCTAAGCATAGTTAAATACTATGGCAAAATCTCACAAAAAATATGGTTAAGACCTAGGACTGATATAAATAATACAACAGACCTTAAAACCTTTCTAAAAGACAATTCTGATAATGTCATTAACAATAATAATGAATGTAGGTATCCCGTATTTCCATTATCTTCTAATGGCTCTCCTATAATGTTCTTTTTAGATGGAGGAGGGTTTTCTATCCATTATCAAAATTCAACAATACTAGATCTTTAGTCTGAGACCTTAAATAATAAAATAAGCACTATTAATAAAATATCCAAACAACTATTTGGTAAATTACTAGAAAATAAGGGAACCATAACCCAAGAAGACAAGGCGGTGACCAATCAATCTATACAAGCATATAGGACTCCGGGGAAATTAAACTTAGAGCCTAAACTTAATAACATTACTGATTCCAATTTAATTAATAAAAATATGATTTTCTTTGATTCTTCGGATGAAGAAACCAGTGATTTAGAGGATAATTATAGGAGGAAACTCAAATTGATAGAAAAAATTATAGATGTAGATAAAGATACATTAACAGAGGATATTACCTTATACCATTTAGAGGAGAAAGCAAAATTAGTAGCTCAGGAGAAATTAAATGAACATGTTACCTTTTTTACTACGATACATAAACAAAATACCTCCACCCAGGGGGAGGGTAAAGTAGTTGAAAACAAAATTACAAAAAATATAAATTCTAATGCTAATGAGGATTTTAGGGAGGATATAGAGGAATATGAAATGGAAGATATTAATGAATTTTTAGGGCTAAATAATGATGCTGATGATATGCTCATTCTCAGAGTCATGGATTCTTTGAGTGAAAATATCTTAGAAGAAAACCATACCCTAGATTATGAAGAGGTAAGTAAGGAGGTAAACAACTTAGGACTTTTTGTTTCCTCTACTGATAAAGTTCTTCCGGCCTTTCCAAAACAAACTAAAAAGAGGGGAAGGAAATCTCTTAAAGAATTGCGACAGAAAGAAGGAGGGGCTTTAGGACAAGTTAAGATCACCGATATTATACATGATGGGAAGGGGAAGTGCCTTCCCAAGACATTATGAAAATAATATCGTGGAATGTTAGGGGCTTGAATGCCCCTAACAAACAACGCCTTCTTAAGAGAAGCTTAACTTCTCTAGAGGCACACTTATATCTAATACAAGAGACTAAGCTAGGAGAGGAAGGATATATTAATATTGGGCGTAAACTAGGAATTTGGGAAATTAAGGGGGAGAATTCGGCAGGAGCCTCTAGAGGATTAGCCTTTATATGGAACCCAAGGTTCATTTTACCAACTTTTATCATTTCTAGGCCCCAATGGATGGCGGCAAAGATTAAGAATTATCATACTAATATGGAATTCATAATTATAAATATTTATGGACCAAAGTTCCTTCATGAAAAATGAATAGTATGGCTAGAAATTGATACTTTTATCCAAAATAACCACAATCTAAACATTATTCTGGCAGGGGATTCCAACTCAATCTTAGACCCTACAGAAAAATTAGGTGGTTTCAAAGGCTCAACTCCAACAATGCATGAGTTTAAGGAATGGATGCGATTAATTAATGCAATGGATATTCCTTTTGATAATGGTGTGTATACATGGTCAAATAAATGAATTAACTCATAACTAATCAATGAGAAACTAGATAGATTTCTTTTTATAAGTGACCTAACTAACTTGAAAGCTAATATTAGAACATGCATTGTTGCACACTCAGGATCTAATCATTTCCCAATTAAGTTAGAATTAATAGAAGAACTAAAACCAAAAAAGAATCCATTTAAATTTGAAAAAATGTGGCTTAAAAATGAAGAATGTCTACTCAAAATTAAGGAATAGTGGTCAGAAAAAAGTTTCAAAGGCTCTAAAACCTTCATCCTAAATGCAAAACTGAAATATCTGAAACATAAGCTTATAGAATGGAATAAATCACAGTTTGGAAACATTTTTGAACAAAAGGAGGTATTAGAAAAGGACATTAAAGAACTCAATGAGGTTATTTTCAGAGATGGGATGAATGAGGAAACATATAATAAGGAAAAGAAACTACTAGGGGAGTATCAGGACATATTAACTAAAGAAGAATTATATTGGAAACATAGATCAAGGGAAGTATGGTTAAAGAAGGAGACAAGAACACAAAAAAATTTCATAACAGTTCAAAAGCTAAATATAACTTCAATAAGATAACTAAAGTTAGAAAGGATAATGGTACTATTATAGATAATCCTGAAGACATAGCAGAAGAGAGCGTTAGGTATTTTTAAGGTATGCTGAATAATTATGAGGGATCGAACAGAACAACCCAAACTGAAATTTTAAATAACATTCCTTGTGTTATTACAAGGGAGCATAACAACATACTGAACGCCAAATTCACCAAAGAAGAAGTTGAAAGAGCTTTGAAACAACTCCATCCTGACAAATCCCCTGGGCCTGATGGTTTCCCCAACTTCTTCTTTCAACAATGCTGACACATCATAGGGGGTGAGGTTGTTGGGGCATTAGAAGGTATGCGAAGTTCAGGTAGGATTCTTCAAGAAATTAATAATACCTTTATTGCACTAATTCCAAAAAAAAGTAATCCAGAAGGTTTAGATGATTATAGACCTATCTCCTTATGTAACACAATTTATAAATTATTAACTAAAACACTAGCAAATAGACTTAAAATGTTTTTACCTATGATTATTTCGGAGGAACAGTCAAGCTTTATTCCTGGGAGATCCATATTAGATGGAGTTATATTAGCACAAGAGATGATACATACTATCCAACACAACCATAGTCAAAGTATGCTTATAAAAATTGACATTAGGAAGGCTTATGATAAAGTGGATTGGCGATTTTTATGCAAATGTTTGGAGACATTTGGTTTCTCTAAACAGTGGATAAACCTAATCTTTGAATGCATATCGGGGGCTAAGATGTCAATTATGGTGAATGGTAATCCTACGGGTTTCTTTAATATAACACAAGGAATATAGCAAGGAGATCCTTTATCACCTTTTCTTTTTGTTATTATGGCTGATGCCTTAGGTAGATCACTTACTAAAGAAATAAATGATAATCTAATATGTGGTGTCAAAATTACAGAAGGTATGGAAGCATGCACACATCAGCAATTTGTTGATGATAATCTTCTTTTTGGTCAAGCAAATGCTAGAGAAGCTGATGCATTCAAACAAGTACTTAATTTGTACTCTTTGGCCTCAAGACAACACATTAATAAAGATAAATCTGAGATATACTTTCTAAATATGCCTAGGGAGGATCAACTAAGGATTAGTAGGATTCTAGATTACAAAATAGGAGAATTTCTGTGCAAATACCTTGGATTGCCCTTAGATAAAGGAAATCGATCAACAAACTTATGGAATAAGGTTTTAGAAAATATTGATAAAAAGTTGAATCTTGGAAAGGGAAGTGGTTAACAAATGCAGGGAAAACTACAATGATAAAATCTATGCTTTCATCTATACCCATCTATCAAATGATGTGTTTAAGTTTTCCAAGGGGAATAGAGAAGGATATAAATAAGAAACTAAAAAAAAATTCTGGCAAGGACCAAATGATAAAAAAAGATTAGCATTAATAGCTTGGGATAAAATATGCAAACCTATAGAGGTTGGTGGACTGAATGTTAAAAACATTAAACAACAAAACCTTGCTCTTGGGGCCGAATTAGTATGGAAAATGTATAAAGACCCGGAGGCAAAATGGGCTAAAACACTTAGATTTAAATATTTAGATGGCAGAGACCCGTTGAGTATCTTCAGACACCAATCTCCTCCTAAAGGTTCTAAAACTTGGAATTTTATCCTGGAATGTAGGGAGATCATTACTAAAAACATAACGTGGGATATTGGGAATGGAAGTGATGCTCTATTTTGGGAAGACTCTTGGAATGCTTGCCCTCCCCTCTGCAACATCCTCAATAATGATCCAGAAATTAATACGGTGAAACAAGCTATAGGTGCCCATGTGAATGATTATATAGAGATAGGTGGTGATAATCCAGCTTTAGGATGGAAGTGGAAATCACTTGAAAACCTTGGTATTTTAGATGCCTTTAAAAATAGAGTGGAACAAGTTATTTCTAATAGGAATATAAATCCATCTTTGGATTCTGATAGAGTTATATGGGCATACTCCAAAAATGGGGAATACAATACAAAGGCAAGTTATAACTCTTTAAACCCGGTTGAACAAACTCTAACACCTTTACCTATTGACCTATGCTGGAATAAGCTTTACTTACCAAAAGCTGGTATGTTTACTTGGGCTGCTACCCAACATAGAATCCTGATAGCTAAATGGTTTCAAAAAATAGGATATAATGGGCCTTCAAGGTGTGTTTTTTGTGAAAAGGAAAGTCAGTCTATTGACCACATATTTACTAATTGTGATTATGCCTACAAATGCTGGATGTGGCTAGCTAAGAAAATGGAATGGAAAATGGTATTACCCAATAATCTGATGAACATTTTTACTTCATGGCCTCGATGGAAAGAATCTGGTATGTTTAATAAGATTTGGGTCATTGCTCCTTCCATAATTATATGGGAATTATGGAAGGAAAGGAATAGGAGGATTTTTAAGGATAAAAAGATAGATCTTGATCAATTACTTAACAAAATAGAGGCAAGCATTGTAGAAGTGGTAAATAACCATAATATGAATGGCCAAAAGGATATGGTTTTCTCCCATTATGACAAGAAAATACGTAAGTTATGGTATGGTCTTAAAATACCTCCCTTTTTTGGACAAAGTAATATCGATAAAGAGACTTTAAGACAAAATTGTAAATGGATACCACCTACTGAAGGATGGGTAAAGTTAAATTTTGATGGGGCGTCTAAAGGTAACCCAGGTAAAGCAGGATTTGGGTGTTGAATTCATGACGAATTAGGAAATTTGATTGCATCCAAAGCTGGATATATAGGAATTGCAACCAACAATGAAGCTGAATGTAATGCGCTGATAGAAGGCCTATTACTTTGCAAAAGGTTAAATCTAGAAAATATAGAGATTGAAGGTGATTCTCCTTTGATCATCAATGGTATAAGAACAGGCAGAACACAGAACTGGAAACTAAAGGGATTAATCAAAAGAGCCCTAAATATAATGACCCTATTTAAGCAATATACTATCAACCATACCTATAGAGAAGGTAATAAAATTGCTGATGGCTTAGCAAATAGGGGAGCTGAAGGAAGGAATGAAGAATTAATGATAGGATAGATGTAGAATAAGTAGGAAGAATGACAGATATAAAATACAATAAGAAAAAAGACCAAATTCATTAATAAGAAGAATTAAAATTTAAAAATATAAAGCAAACAAAGAAATTAGCAATTTGAAGTCCCATGCATTTTTAGAAATAATAAAATTAAATAAGGAAGACAAACAAAATAAGAGATATGAAACGATCTGGGATACAGAAGGCCAACCGGCCTATGTACTAAAGTTTACCTTTAGTTATATATTGCGCATCGATCGTATGTTTAAGATGAGGCTAGATAGCAAGGAGGCAAATGGCTATTGCTATAAAATTAAGGTGCTCTAATCCTCAGGTAGCCTTCGATGGCAAGATAACACTAAAGAGAATTAAGAAGGTTCTGCTTGACACTCATGATATAATTGTAAGAGCAGTATATATCATCTTAGGTAGTGAATACATAGAAAATGATAATTGCTACAGGGTTAACTCAGATATTCCAGCAATGTTTATAGCTTCAGCCCTACATGCAGACCCAGACATCAAGGATATTGGCACACTCTATAGAAGAATCTTCAAAAGGAAATATTTGGTCGACTTAGGGAAGGTAGTGGCAAGCATTAGAGCAGATTTGACAATACCAAGGCCGCGTGACTATCATCAATTTTGGGGGGAATGTAATAACATTCAAACTTATCCTATATTGACGATTGCAAATAGAAATAGGTTTATGGCAGAAATGCCAACTATCTCAAGAAATCTGGATTTCTTATTCACCTATAAGCTTGTCAAAACCACACAAGATCTGGGATGGTTTGATGAATTTGTAACCAGGGATGATGTTGGATTGAAAATCCACTATGATGAAATGTATGAAGATGATTAAGAAAATGGTGTGATTGATTACATCTACTGATATAATATCAAATAAGTAATTTCATATGAACTATTTCTCATTATTCCTATTTAAGCATACATGTTTGTAAGGATTCCCATTAAGTAATATATCTTAAGGACAAATATATGATAAATTCAGAGGGTAAGTATAATAAGAGGGCTTAACCAAATTTTACAATATCAACTTAGGAAGGAAAACTAGGCAGGAAAGACTTCAAATATATAACTAATTTTAGGAAAGGATAATTCCAGTTATGGAGTACTCTCAGATTTACAGGATTAAAAAGAAGGCAATATTGCCTGGATAATATCGATACTGATGCTCAAAGGTGAAAAAATTAAGAATATGATTCACTAATCTCATAGGGAAATAGAGAGTATCTGAAAAGACATGAACGATGTTAAGATATACAGGGAATCAGAATATAAATATAACATCCAAGAAATATGCTATGAATATCCTTATTTTCAAAAGATTATATTAAATCTGTAAATATATATATACCAATGGACATAGATATGAATATGTATATATTTATATATATGTAAACATATATATATATAATCATATATGGATATATTTATACATACATACATACATACATATATATATATGTGTGTGTGTGTGTGTGTGTGTGTGTGTGTGTGTGTGTGTGTGTGAATATATAGCATATATTATATCTTGATATGTATATATGTATACATATATATATTCATGTATACTCATTTATATATATCTTTATGGGTATATATATGTTCTCTAATATATATATATATATATATATATCTGTGTGTGTGTGTGTGTGTGTGTGTGAAAAGCAATACACAGGAAATTGGTTGACTCAATTAAAAAATAACTAAGGTTCATTTCGATTACGAACTCTTAATGGTAAGAGCGGTAATAACTCAAATCTAAATAATCTAATAAAGCGAAAAGGGATTTAAGGACTCATTGAGTCTTATTTAAAAAATATATGGAAAACCTGGATAGGTATTAGGATAAGATGGCATAGGACGATATGAACTATTTCATATTTCTTTAAACAAACAAATGAGGACGAACACTAAAACAATTATGATTATAAAATTTGCAGAGGAAACTTTAGAATCAGCATAACAAAATGGCAGGTATAATAATGATGAAGAGTTAAGATGTATAAGCATGGAAGTATATTAGAATTATGGCTCTTAAGAGATAATAATTCCATGAGAAATGATAGAAACTTAATAAACCTAATAACTGTTCACAAAGAAGGAAAAGGAAATGATTACATAAGATATGGTATTTCATTAGGAGATAACAATTATTAAACTTTGAAATTAAAGGAATACCAAGAAGCCGTTTAACCTAAAATAATAATTAGAAGAAATGATTAAAACAAGAGGAACTTCAGCCTTTTGAAATCATGAAAGCACAAAAATAAACAGACGTGAGTTACCATAAAATGTCAGGAAGGTAGAATCATTAATAGATTATAATTTAAAACCATATGGACGATTAAAAGGAAAAAGAATATGATAGATATTAGATAAAAGCAATAAGGCAGAAAGGAAGGAGAGATAGAGAAAATATACACTACTCAAAAAGTATATAGAGGGAGATAATCTTCTCTGGTTTGTAGGATCTAATAGGATGTTTACCAACGTAAGAACCTTTCATATTAAGTTGTCCCGGGATATGGCATTTTTGGGCAAAATAACACCAGAAAGATGGAATAGAAACCTGTTACCCATGGATGATTTGGCTAGAAGGGCAATAGAAAGGATCATTGGAGACACATATTACGACTACAACTTCACAATGCGTACTAATGGGGACATTGTTGGAGTGTTTATATCATGTATGTTGAGAGCTGGATATACGAAGGAAGAGACTATAGCGCTTAGTAAGAAGGTCTTTCTGAGCAAAATACTGAAAGGATTGGAGAACGCTGGTAGCAGCATAAATTTCAATCATAAGATCCCATATCCAGAAGACTATATGAATGCAACAATAGCACAGTTGGAATTTGATGGCAGAATCATACGCAGACCTTGTCTTGTTATCAAAGATATAGATAACTTTGATGAGAACTGGGAACAGGTTAAGAGAAATATTCATTTCTTGGCTATTTGGAAGCATGTGAAAGAAGAAATAGAGCCAAATTGGCTCATTCAGTATTTCAGGGCAGAAAGTTTTAGTATTCCTATGACGGTTGACAAGATGGATATGGAGCAAATCCAAAACAACCCACCACTCTTCATAAAGAAAGGCTGGATGAGTCGAACTCCCAAAGCTAAAGATGGACAGATGGGTGAAGTAAACTCAGATGAGGAAATAATGAACATTAAGAAGGAGTAAAAGAACCAGGTCAATCTTTGATGGTTTTCTTTGGATTGCTAAAAGTGTAATTTGATAAATTTGCACAAGTATGCTATCCTTAAGCTTTATAGGAAAGATAGATAGTATGGATATAGTTAAGTATATAGATGTACAGAGACTGTGGAAGGTATTTTATGAAGCAAACGAAATATGAAGTAAATAATGTTGTAACAGAGATAATGTTTGGACATTAATATATATATATATATATATATATATATATATATATATATATATAT
>MU223708.1:2813684-2886396 GCA_018584345.1 Thuja plicata | reverse complement strand
CAGCGTGCTTATGAGTAATCTAAGAGAATTTCCTGTTCAGCATCGAAACACTCATTTTTTTATTTGACTCTCTCTTAGGACATACATTTTAAAGTCAATATGTTCAAAAATTGTATTTCAATTCACTGAATGCTAAGCATACATGTTAAGGTCAATAGGGTCAAAAATTGTGTTTCAATTCACTAATTACAGATTTGTTATTGCAGGATTTGTTACTAGCTTTCAAAACTGCCCTGCCTGCATTTGGCAGGAACTATGCTGCACTGCAGCTCTTGTTCTATTACTATCTTTAACGGAATGCTCAAAGAAACCTTATTGTTGAAAAAACAGGGTACAGAGAGACACACACAGGAGAAACATAGATGGAGAAACAAACAGAGAAGACATAATTGGAGTTAAAAATAGAGCAAAGACAAGAGGAACACCCACACACAGAGAAACACAGGAAGAGAAACCAATGGAGGATCCTCTATTAATCACTAATGATCAGATAAAGATCTGATAATGAAACCATTACAGCTGCCTTTTTAAATAGGGGCCCGTTTGGCAGGAGGAATACCATATCCTGGATATGGTCAATTCAAGAAGATGCTGCATATTCAAGAAGATGCTTATCCTCAAAATGAAATCCGGAATATGGTCTGACCCGTTTGGTTCATCTGAAAGATGAATGAGAAGATGCATAATGAATTTTAATTCTTTATTTTTTAATTTCTTTGAATATGGTGTGTATATATACACACATGCACACATGTGTATATATACATACATACATACATGTGTGTGTATATACACATGTATATATATATGTGTATATATATACACACGTGTATATGTGTATATACACACATGTATACACATATACACACACGTGTGTGTGTATACACACATATACACACATTTGTGTACATACACACACACGTGTATTTATACACATGTGTGTATATACACATACAAGTGTGTATCCATGTATACACATATACACACATGTGTATATATACACACATACATGTGTGTATACACATATAAACACATTTATGTATATATACATACATATACACACATACATGCAGGTATATACACACCATACATATACACATACAAGTGTGTATCCATGTATACACATATACACACATGTGTATATACACACATATACACACACCATACATGTGTGTATATATACACACATATACACACATACATGTATATATATACACATATGTGTATATACACATACATACATACATATACATATGTGTATATACACATACATGTATGTATATATACACACGTGTATATATAAACATGTGTATATACACATATGCATATACACACACGTGTGTATATACACACATGTATATATATACATCCTTATAGCAATATAATATACATCTTTATAGTCACGGATCCCACGAAATATTAAATTTGCTTTTGTGAAAATTGGAATTGGAATTCGAAATTCCAATTCCACCTATTTAGGTGGAAGATGATATTCCCATTTTGGGGGCGAAATGAGAATTTCGGAATTCCAATTCCATTTTTTTCCAAGGACCCAAACATGAAATTTGGCATTATCCAGAATTAGATAATGCCAATTCTGGTTCAATTCCTGCTGCCAAACGGGCCCTAGAGGTCTTTAGAATATCCCAGATTGTTCTCAATCTGAAATTGTGGAGAGTGTGTGGATAGTGTTTGGACGTTACTGAAAGTTTCCAACTTTACTGTGCTGACAGTAGTTGTTGGATGGTAATTAATTTATTTTCCAACACTTATTATTCTATTACTATTCTATTTCAGAAAAATTATCAGTTGGCTGGATATATCAAAGAAAGCCCTATTGCAATATCAATATTGCAATATCAATTCATGTATTTTTCTTTTGCCGTTATCATCTGATTAATCAATGTATTTTTCTTTTGCCGTTGTTATCCTTACTCTGCGTACCTCTTAATTCATGAGAGAATTTTTGGTCCGGCTGGTTGGAATTACCATTTCCCCAAGACAAATGCTTAACAATCCAACACACTGCAGGTGATGGAGAATTCACTCAATCAAGTTGGGATTACGTGTATTTGATTCCTGTTTTGGGCCTGCCCATATCATCCCATTGCTACTATGTCGTACGAGCTGAGGGTGAACACAAGGGTTAGGAAATATACACTTTTATGTGATTCCTTTCCTGTGGGGAATATATATATATATTTTTTCTAAAAGAGGGGTAAAAATTTTATTGAATACCAAAGAGAACATAACAATAGAGGAAACAAAGAGCACTAAAGAGTTTTATCCTGGTCAACAAGTTGAGCCAGCTTGTGAGATTAATCAGGGGGAAGCATCCTATGATCAACAATATTTCAATCCAGCGCGTGCTCGGAAGCTCATTTAGCCAAGCAATCAGCCACACCGTTCCACTCCCGAGGGATATGCATAAAAGACACAGATTCCAAAGAATTGCATAACTGAGTGATCTGTTGAATAACCAGAGCCAAATGCCAATCCACATCCACAAGGTTCCGTCTATTCAATAAATTCACTACCACCCCAATGCCAGCCGGTCCAGGATTTCCCTGAGAAGAGCCATCAGTGTTGATTTTAAGAACTCCAGACTGGGGAGGAGTCCAATGCCCCTCACGATTAACACGCTGAGAGCACTGTCTGACTCTATTCCCAGTGCGTCTGTGGGGCAGAGAGGGGGCACCGCCCTGAAGAAGAAAAGAAAGGCGTTAGTAAATACTAGCATCTCGAGGGTCCAAACCTCCACAAAAATCACATTTTGCCAGGAGTGTTTCATGAAGTTTGTGGGGAATATTTATTCTCTTTAATTTTCAACAATTCATAGTTATCGTATAATATGGAAAGCTATGTTATCATATAATATCCTGACATGATCTATTCCTTAGAGTACTTAATCTATATTTAATGGGCAATTAACAATCATCTAGAAACCTACTTACATATAATATCCTCACATGATCTATTGTTTGGAGAAGAAGTAACCGAGGAAATTAGAGATAGTGATGGAAGTGTTTTGTTTAAATGTGTGGGGAAGCAATTGGGAAAGGCAGCTGGTGTGAGAGTTAGCTGGCCCATCAATGCCAAAATACTGGCGGATCAAGATAGATATGGATTGGGATAAGGAGAAAGAAATCATTTAGTGGTTCTGGGAGGGAAGGAAAGTTTGTCTGTTATGTTGTAGTGGAAAGATATGTATTGAAAAGATTCGATGGTAGCATTGCACGGACTTTTTCATTTAGAAATTGGAATCACATACAGGGGAAATGGGAAGAGGGGAAATGGGAAGTGTGAGAGGACAATATTTATTTAGTTTCGTACTTTTATATTTTGCTGGTGGAGGACAACCCTTTTTCAGAAGTTATTGAATACTTTTCACATATTCATTTTGAGAGTCCTCTTAGGGTTTAGAATATGGCATTACAGAGATTCGTGAGCTCCTTTCTGTTTTATGGGAGAGATTTCTTTTTGCTGTGGTGGTAGTGGTGCAGAGCTTGTAGACTCTCTTGTAATATTTGAAAAGGTCTTTTTAGAGTTTCTGAGGATTTAAATTTGACATTATAGAGATTTGGATAGAGCTTTATAAGTTCTTTCGTATTTTATGGAGGGAATTATTTTTTCTTTCGTGTTTGTGGTGTAGAGCTTGTAGGCTCTCTTGAGATATTTAAGGTGTTTTTTTAATGGTTTCTGAATGTTCACAGGATTATGGAATGGGGCTATTGAAATGACTCGATATGATGAAAAAGGGAGGTTGCTGATAGCAAGATTGGAGTTCAGGCACACCAGTGACCACTATAAGGAGGAGATTTTCAATATAAGGAGGAGATTTTCAAGGTTAATCATGGAGTTCTGGCACCGACTTGGCTGATAAAAGTATGCTGGGATGCAATTTTATCTTCAATGGTCAATTTCCATGCTAATATTGTGTGATTTAGAAACTTCGAGTTATCTTTCCTTCTGGGCCATGCAATTACATTTACTTTGGCGTTAGTTTCTCATGAATTGTTAAGCCATCAGAAACTGCTTTGTTTTTTCCCATAATTGTCCGTGTTGTCAATTAGGACCTTGCTATGTGATTAGAGTTTTGTAAGCCATATAGATTCCTTGTCTGCTTTGTTTTTTCCCCATACTTGTCTGTATTGTAAATTAGGACTAGAGTTGCCATTGCTGCATTTATTTGCTTACTCTGCTCTAGTGAATGCCAATCTCACTCCCTTAATGCCATTTTCTGTTGTTTACTGGAAGACTAGTAATATAAAACGGCTTTCCGATATCCTTGTGCTTCCATTCCATGTGATTCATAAGGAACAAGTATAAATTGCTAACATTTATTAGTGCAAGAGGCAGAAAATTTTAAACGGTGATTAATCCATATTCATACAGCTAACTAAAATTAGGGTTCTTTCAAATGTTTAGCTGAGATTGTAAAAATAAGTGCTAAACAAATTTTAAGTGTGCATATACATGGACCATTCTGTTCAATATTTTTTAACGTTAGTATTCAATTAGTGTAGGCAGTATTTACCTTTTTCAACTCTCTTCTATTTCAGAACTCTAGACTTATGTGTATATTTGTAATCTTATTTATTTGTCAAAATTCTTTTTGAAAATTTTGTGCAATGCGGCTCTGCCATGCAGCTCTTGTTAATATCTAGAATTCAATAAGATTTAAAATTCCTTGTATAGGCATATCGTGCATACTGGATCCATAAAACGGAAGAGAAATTACATTAGTTTGCGGAGAGAAATTTAGGAGTATAAACAAAAACAATTCAATTGCTTTATCGAGACTGGCCGTCATATATTAGATGTGCTCAAGGAAGAAACCTCCCATATCTGCCTGCTGTAAGATTGCCGAATGGACATAGTTCCTAGGAGTGTAAAAATAGAAAACATTATAACAATTGAGTTCTGCCCCTCATACTTCCCACTTCCCCTGGATTTGGTTCCAATTTCTGAATGAACAAGTAAAGACAATGCTCCCATCCATTCTTTTCAATACATACCTTTCCACTACAACATAACAGGAAAAATTTCTTTCCATCCCACTGCTACTAAATGATTTCTTCACCCTTACATCTCTTCCTCCTCCTTGTTCTAATCCATACCTATCTCGATCTGCCCTCATTTTGGCAATGATGGGCCAGCTAAGTTTTACACCACTAGCCTGTCCTGCTTGCTTGCCCACACCTTTAAATAAAACACTTCCATCACCATCTCTAATTTCCTCAGATACCTGTTTTCCAAACAATAGCCCTTCTTCTGCCTTTAAGGTTTTGTCCACATCAACAATTTTTTCTGTCACACCTTGAATAGAGTATATCTCTTCCCAGAACTTTTCCAAATCCATCTTGTAGAAGGGACACTCCATGAGCTGTATCTTAGGATCCTCAAATCTGGTACCCACTTCATTGATAAAGATAAATGGGCAATACCACTCCCCAACTAGAACAACAGGGGAAGTTCTCTGTAACAAAGAGCAATCAAATGGGGGAGATTGTCTTCTGAGGTCAGTAGTTTCCCCTCCAACATGTGCAAGTCTGCCATGTTTGCCACGCATGTCTTTGGCTACCACACTCCAACCCTTTCTGCGTAGGAACTGAGGTGGGTAACCATCAGTAGCTACACACTTTGTTGTGAATCTTGACTTTCTCTTGGACATGATCTGCATATGTTGATATGAGTTGGTGGGTTGTAAAGCTCTAGGACGAATGTCATTCACACACCTAAAACAGCAAAGTATGGACATGTCTTCTTCAGTAGAGCACGTTTCCACTAGTCTGTCCACAACATCAACACACAATCAGGTATGGAGGTATTCATATGGTTGTTTATTACCCATAAATGGAGATTCAATACTCTAAGCAATACATAGCATGCAAGGATATTAGATGATGGCATAATTTTCAATATCATTCTTAATCTATAAACATTTCTACTTAAACTGTATAAGAAAAACCCACAGAATAAATCGCATAAAATTAGGTATTGTTGTTACCCCTTGTGCTTGCCCTCAGCTCGCACGACATAGTAGCAATTGGAGGATATGGGCTGGCCCAAAACAGGAATGAAATACACTTTATCAGTTTCTGTTCGAGTGTTTGGCCCATTATTTGTAGCGTTTTGTCCATTACTTGTGGTGTACCGGATTGTTAAGCATTTATCTTGGGGAAATGGCAATTCTCGTAGGCAACTATTGCAGAATCCCCAGCAGCAGGAGTCACCATTCTCATCATCTTCGTCTTCTTCAATTAAGAGATACCCAGAATATTCATCCGGTGGTGGGAATAGAAGTGGGCTCTGCTCTTGAGCCATGCCATTCGTTGCAGCTGCATAGGCCTGCCTGTAGGCCGCCATAGATATTGTAGAATACATGATTGATCACAAACCAAAGATGATTGTGGGAAACTCTCGGTCTGGTTTCTGATTTATATGGTAATAGGCTTTCCAGAAGTTTACCCAGTCAATTAGTCACCTGTAAATAAGCCTTCCAGAGGTATACCCAGTCAATTAGTACCCTGCTCACACTTTTGACCATTAACTGGCAGCTCTCCATTCCAATAAATACATAGAAACTTGGAAACTATCAAGGATATTCAAAAATAGCAATCAACGTTTATCTGCGAGCTCTTGTCTTTGGTTTACCTTTGATATGTTCAACCAATAGGACAATTTGTTTTCTAGTTTTCAATTCTCTTAAAACGGTCAAATATTTTTTTAAACCTTTGACATTGTCACATCTTAAAAGTTATTGAATGAATATTGGAGAGTTAATGGTGAGTGAGTGACAAGGTTGGTTTTGGAGAGCGAGTAAGAGGGTTTGATTTTTGTTTGTATATTTGTATTTTCCAATAAGTTTAATGGAATGTTCTCACCCAGTCAATATTTGTTTTGAGTTTTTTTTTTTTGGTTGGATAAGATTGGTTTTGGAGACTTTGTTTTTTTGTTGGACAAACGTATTGAGGATAAGATTGGTTTTGTTTTGAGCTTTTTTAATTTGTTGGACAATCAGATTGAGGATAAGATTGGTTTTGGAGACTCTCTAAGAGTGATTGATTTTTATTTGAATATTTATATTTTGAAATAGATCAATGAAATGTTCTATAGGTATATTTATTATGTTTTTTTTGAGGGTTTTTTTATTGTACAATCTTTCTAACAAAATCTAAATATTTTATTTTGGTTGTTAACAGTGAAACTAAAGAATGAATGAAAGTGAGCAATGACGACATTGAAAAACAATTAAATGTATTGCACAAGGTATGTCTCTTGTTCACTGTGTCATAAACCCTTCCTCTTAAAGCTTTAAGACCTTAGAGTTAATATTCTAGGAAAATATAACTACATTGTTGATTATTTAAAAGTGGTAATTAAATTATTTTATTATTTTATTAAATAATGATATGAATAATAATGTCTAAATTAATTTGATTCTTGCCAAAAACAAAAAAAAAGTAAAATAAAAAGATTTAAATTTAAGTAAATGAGTTCAAGAAGGATAAACTTATTACTATTTTTTTTTAATCTCATGTAGTTATCTAGTAATTTATGTTAGTGTTTTTGCATATGAATAACATTAAATAATAGTTATTATTTTTAACTTATATTATCCACAATTTTATATTAGTATTTTGCATGTGGATTATATTAAATAATTATTATTTTAGCATTTTGCATGAGATTACATATTTTTTTATTAATTTGTTGACTAGTTTTAAATAGTTTAGAAAAAGTATTACACAACTATACATATATTAAATACATCAATATAAAAAATTGTTAAGATATATCAATCTAGATATATTTTATTTACTTAAAAGTTATTTTCTATTACTTTGAAACTATTTCATTTTCTATATACATGGATATAAATGTTACATGTTGTTTATTTTAGAAAATTATGCTTATCATTATATTTAACTAGCTACTAAATTTAAGATAAAAGGTAAGAGTTTTAGTTAACATCTTCTACCATTGTACTCTGCTCCTCGTTGTTATTGTAGAATATCTCTCAATATTAACACATTTTTATAAACAAAATAATAATAAAAACTTTGATAGTTATAAATAGTGGGGAGATGTGAGGGATTGAGAAGAAAAAAGAAGCATATTAAAAGAGTTTAGGATGGAAGTTTTGAGAATGTAGTACTTTATATTAATTTACACCATTCATTGTAAAATTATGAATGAAATTAAAAAAATTACTTTTTGTGTTTATTACTCTATAAATCTAATTATTTTCAATTTTCTAATATAATATAAGGGCCTTGCCATTATTGATGAATTAGTCATTAAAATAATAGGAGACATGAAAGGGTATAATCACAAGAATGGTGGTCTATGAACACTTCTCCCATTCATTTGTTAGGGAAGTGTCATATCTCATATTCAATCGAGTGGGAAAAGAAATAAATAATAAAACTAATACGGGCCACCTACCTTGTCAGGCGAATAGAATGACATGCCATTACAATAGCAACTATTAACCCTACAAAATACCATGCTAAGACAACATAACACAACATGCCTAATCCCCCATTCAATAGAAAGATGATGGATGGTTTTATGTGAGGAGTAGACCTTAACACTTATGGGATGATGATAAAATGTTAACATATATTTTGGTCTATATTCTATTTTTTATGATGATAATGTCTAGTAGTGATGGGACTTCAATGCCAGTAATTTTAAAAATATAAGGATGTTAATTTTCTAAAAGAATTGACATGGCTATTCATTTCAACATTTCATATTTGTGAGGTGTATCCATGAAAATAAATTCATGTAGTGGGGTAGGTTGCATAAATTTTCTAGGTGGAACAAATGGCACAATACCAAGTAAACTTCTACTTTGTTGGGGGATAGTAGATGTTTAGGGTACCATTTAGGTTATTTTTGCTTGTGTTTTATTGCAAATTCAAGGCATAAAACAAATCATCACATTGAGTCTTCAATATATTTATGTTTTTGTAGAGGCCAGGAGGATTTCTTAGGATGACCACTTTTGCATATAATGCAAAAAGTTACATATATCTACCAATATTGATTATCATTTTCTGTTCAATTTAAATTGTGAAGTGGTTTCAAATGGAGAAGAGTTATAGGGATAATTATTGGTAAATTAAGGGATTTTGATATTAGGGATTTTGTTTCAAATGTGTTTTCCATAATTATTTTGAAAACCTAAATATCTATGGTAAGTTATATATTATGATGTTTTTATATGGTTCTTTGAATAGTGTACGATGTTTGATGATGCGTTCCTAAAATAATTGCAAGGTGAAATGGTATGTATATCTAAAAATACCTATTCTCCCTATTGTTATTTTAGTCTGAAACTATGAAGAGAGATAAAGAAGGAGAGATCTAATGGCCCCAAAAATAGATATTGTATTTTTATATAACTTGTAACATATAAAATATTGCTTTTAACATAAGAAATGTTACATTTAAAGATGTTTGTAGGGGTAAATAAGATGCTCTCCTTTTATCCTTAGATACACAAATGAAGGATCCAAATTGATTAACCCCAAAGGAAGGATCAATGCATAAATGAATCAATCATTTGGAAATAGGAGTAAAGAGGAAGATCTGAAATACCCGTTTAGTTTATAGATTTGAATGTATGATAGATTCAGAAAGATTAATAACTTTAATTGAAATGGATAGGAGAAAAGTACCAACCTTGAAATGTTGCAGATCTGAAGAATGTTGTTTTCGAGGGTCTGCACTCAGTTTTTGGAAAATCTGAAACTGGATCTAGAACAGAAACGCAGAGATGAAAAAAACCCAGAAATCTTCTCTGTTCTGACACAGTTCCAATTTTGACCCTCAAGTCAATGTCACCATTGACCCAGAATTTCTGATTCTGACCTAGGGAAGAATCATCCTAAAATGTCTCCGACAGGAAATCTATTTTTGGATCCTGAAAGTTTTTCGAAAAGGGTATCCAAATTTGCACTCCGATCTTCTGTTCCGAACATCTACCTGCAAGAAAAATGGATTGTTTGTTTGGGGGGAGTGGTTTGCCTTGGTCAAACCCCAGTTTTGGAATTAACCTCAAAGTATAATTGAAATTGCATAAGTAAAACAAAGTAAATGAAAAAATTCACCTTTCTTGTAGAAGCCCTTTTGGTGGATTCGAATTTGTTGATCCACAAGTATGCATGTACCAAATGGATGTAGAATGCAGGATGTCTCAAATCAATTGCTTGTAGATCTTCAACACCAATCTTGAATGGGTCTTTGAATAGGAAGAGGCTTGGAGGAATTTGGATGGAGAAATATTCAACAAGAGGGCTCCATGGAGTTTGAATCCTTCAATGACCACCAATGGATCTTCTTGATGAAATGAGAGCTTGAGAAGTGCTTGAATGCTTGAGAATGGATGAATAATTCAATGGCTACTTGGCTTGCTTCAAATCTTGCTTCTTCACCTTTGGATCTCACTCTTCAAGTCTTGAGTTTTTGCAATTATGCTTGATGATGGTTATGATTGCTTGTGGTTCATGGTTAGAGAAAATGAGAGGAGAAAGCTTCCTTTTATATGAAACTAGGGCACAATATTCTAGAGAGGCCTACATAGGAGAATTAAATTCCAATTAGACCTATACCCCTAGAAGAGGACCTATATTAAATATAATTTAAGATTTGTTGTTTCGAAGACTAAAACAGCTGACCCGAAAGCGGGAATTAACTTTTTCCAAAGCCTGACATCTGGAAACCCTGAAATGCTGGAATTTGAACCCTGGGCCAAAAAAATCTTGATTGTGACCTAGGTCAAGGTCGAGGTCAACCTTGACCCAAAAAGGTTGACCTTGACCCTGAGGTCAAAGTCCTAGTTTTGCAGTTTGGAGTGTTAGAAATAAGCTGGAAAAAGTGGAAATGGGGCAAAATAGGGGGAAAAGGCCAGATCCAAGTCAGGGACCCATTCAAGGTGCTTGACATGATCCCAAACCACTTACTCAGAAGGCTAAACCAGTCTACAATGGAAGTTCTTCCATTTTACGACTATACATAACTGATGGATGGTTAGGGTATGTGCACGATCATGGTATGCCAAAAATTGGCGATGTGAAAATAATCCTCTTTTCACTTGTCCAAAAGTGCACTAAAAAGAATCTTGACTTTTTAGTAGGCGTCAGTGTCAGTACACATGGCCAAATGAAAAGCTAAGGCACAAGCCTAATCAGATATTAGATTTTTGTGAGTAAAACTAATTTAAACCCATGCGT
Source organism: Thuja plicata (assembly GCA_018584345.1). Lineage (NCBI taxonomy): Eukaryota > Viridiplantae > Streptophyta > Pinopsida > Cupressales > Cupressaceae > Thuja > Thuja plicata. The sequence goes on along the minus strand of MU223708.1, from coordinate 2,875,150 downwards.
TGCATTTCTCAGTTTTCATTGCGAAAACATTGAGAAACACAACCCTATGTCATATTTGATATAGAATTAGATATACGTTGTTACCATTGCAGATTTCTTGTAATTTTAGTAGGTACATTCAAATTTTAAATTTTTTTGTTATTTGATGTTTTTAAAATGAAATTGGTAGTTTTTTTATAAAAACTAGGGCTTATTTGATTTTGTTTATCATTTTTTATAATTGATTGTAATAACATATTTATTTTTATTGTAATTAGAAATGGACTCAAACCAAGCACAAAACCCTCCCAATGATCCCGCAAACAATACGCAACCACCTCTAAACAACCTGCAACCACCTAAAAATAATTCAGCACCTCTAGAAGACCAACTAATCCTAAACCCTCGACCTTTAGAGGATCTTATTGGAGAAAATCTAAATCATCTTAGAGGCTTTCTGACTACATATGCCAATATCCCCACATTGTGCCCCATGTTTTCCACCTTGAACTCCATTATTGAAAATATGGAGAAAATTATAGAGTAACATAATGGTTCACTTCTTTGGCGTGATTCTATTCATGTTGAGCTTGAAAATGAGCTTGATTATGATCAGGTTATGAACCTACATATAACTAAAAATGACATATGTAATCTTTTTGTGAATCCCAAAATGGGATTAAAAGTGGACCCTAAAAAGCCCAAGTTGTCAATTAAGTGGTTCACAAATGATGCGATACGTGAATACTTTTGGGACCACAGGTGGATGGTTTTTGGTAGACCGCCCTACAATAATTTAGATGTTCCATTATACTTTTTAAGAAAATTATATGCTGAATTTATGCTCAGTCACAAGGTAAACTATTGGAGCATGAGATCGAACCAGGGCATAGGCTTAGGCGCTCCTCAGGAAAGGCCATGGCCACATGGGGTGAAATCCCACAGATATGTTCCCCCTGATATTTCACCCCATCCTACAGTGCAACATCCTGATATTATTGCTGAGGTCGACTAACAGACTATTAGAGCTATTCACATCTTGAGTGATCTACTAGTTAGGTAGAGTGAAAAATTGTTGCCTCCTCATGCTGATGATTCTGGCCCTTCCACATCCTCCACGAGCTCACATTTTTGTGTTTCGCACACTTGCATTAAGTGTAAGAATTTGTGCTTGGGTCCCCTGAATGATACTGATGCATATGACTACATCTTCGAGGTAGATGATACAACACGGGATGCCACAAACATTGATGCATCTCATGGAGAGGTGCATCACACAAGAGATGAGGAGGGGCATGTATAACCATGTATACCTACTGTTAGATTTTAAGACTAAACATTTAACTTGTCACATTGTATTTAATTTCAAACGTTCATATTTATAGTAGAATTTATTTATAATGACTGTCCACTTATGTATATTTATGTGGTCCATGATGAACTATAACTGATTGAATGTTTGAAGATGTTAAGTTGATGATCACCAAGTCATAGAAAGTTAATGCAAGACATTAAATCAGTTAATGTATTATATTGTCATTGATGTCAACTTGATATAATCTATATGGTCATGGACATACTACTAAAGACATCAAAGAACCAATGAATCAAAGGCTATGATATCATTAATGCATATAATTCAAGTATTCACAAAGTGACTGTATACACTGACGTAGTGCACACTAACAGACAAAGTAAGAGAGAAAAGTCACAGTGTTACCCGACGAGAAAAGTCACAGCATTACCGACGAGGAAAGTCACAGTGTTTCCCGATGATCAAAACATGGTGTAACCCGACGAACAAAATTACAGTGTTGCCCGATGGATGAAGATCCCAAAGTCAACTGAAGTCACACCGACGGAACAGTCAGTTGTCACCGATGACTAACTGAAGTATTGACCAACAGAAATAGAGAGTTCAAAAATGACAAAATGCTTAGTTATCAAGAGCTAAAAATAGACTTAACTAATACTTATCATTGTTTTAATCGACAAGATAAAGTTGGGGATAAGTAAAGGATTTAAAGCTTCTTTGTCCAACTGGCAAGAAGATCTCTATGAGATAAAACTAGAGTTTTTCTTTAAATCTAATTGGCGAGAATTGTGGATCATGCCAAGATAAAGAAAGCCAAGAAACGGTGAAATCATGTCTATATAAGAGACAAACTTATTCAATGTGAATAAGGGGAGGAACAAGAGAATAGATGCTGAAGAGATTCTAAAGGAGAAGAAAGTCTTCATTCAGACCTGATCAATCAAGCTGAGGAAAGAGCTACATTATGTAGACACCAACGAACATAGAAACAACATCACAGAGTAGAACAGTGTGGAGCAAAGGTATTGAATTGATAACATTGATCAGAAAGGTAATGCACTTACAATAGATATGAAAATATGCAATTCAAGTTGTATATGTGAATAGATCAATTTATTGTTTCAGTTTAACCATTGAAGCATCAAGTCTCTTAACCGAGCAAGACTTAAAATTCTTTTCTAATTGAGATACATCCCAAGGAGTATCAAAAATTTTGATCATACAAAGTAGTATTGGATATGCTCGATACCTATTGAGAGGCCAAGAGAGTGTTTGATCAAGGATGGTAGCATTAGATTCCAGATACTAAGTGACAAACTATTCATATAAATCATCTAAAAAGGTCACACCTAACAGTGTGTTTGCAACCTTTAACAGGGTTGGCTCTTCACCGAGCTCACTTTAGAAGAGTGAAAATTTGGGGTACCGGTCTCAACTTGGTTTTTCCCTTAACAGGGTTTCCACGTTAAAAATCCATGTGTTATGTGTCTATGAGTCATTACTTTACTATTTTGCATTTCACATAAGTTATTCTAGATTGATCGGTATACACTAGTTATTTACTGTGTTTTGGTAAATAGAAAGGCTGCTTATCAGTAAACATACAGTAGAAGGTTTTACAAAGCATTCCGACAAGTAGTAATTTGATATAAGTATTTCAAGGCATTCATCTTACAGGACTAAAGATAAATAGAGGTATAAATTTGTGGTACTAAGTTTGAAGGGTTGATTTAAGGATTAAATTTTGAGGCCACTGATTCACCCCCCCCTCTCAGTTATTACTAACAATTGGTATCAGAGATTGTGTGCTTAGAAGGAAGGTTTCAAGACCTAAGCTAAAGATCACAAGATGAACAGACGAGATGTGCCCAAGTTGAACAAAGACAACTTTGCATCATGGAAAAGTAGGATAAGACTCCACTTATCAGGTATTGGAAATGATGTTACTCAATACTTAGATACTGAATATGTGTTTCCCATAGGAGCACCCACAGTTGAACAAATGAGAGAGAAGCATGAGCACAACTGCATGATGATAGAACTTGCTTCCTCACTCTCCGATGCTGAATTTGAAGATGTCAAAACTTGCACAACTGCAAAGAAGATGTGGGACAAATTGAAGCTTGTACATGGTGGTGATATAAATGTTCTGAGAGCCAAGGCAAAAATCCTTAGAGGAAAGTTTGATCATCTCAGAATGAAAGAAGGTGAAAACATCATACAATACAACACAAGAATGAAAGAGGTAGTCAATGCTATTCGAGGAGTTGGAGGTGTATTAGAAGAAGAGACAATGGTAAGTAAAATTCTTAGAACCTTACTGCCTACTTATGTTATTAGAGTATCTACCATACAAGAAATGAGAGCAGTAGCAAATATCAATGTTACTCTAGATAGTTTGATTGGAAGATTGATTTCATTTGAGATGAATAGTTTTGATAATAGTGTCTTACCAAACATAGAGTCTGCATTCAAATCTTCTTTGAGAATAAGTAAATCAAATCATAAACACACTATGAAAAAAGATAGTGATAGTGAAAGTGAAGAAGAAGATATTGATGAAATTGAAGCACTTATGGCTAGAAGAATGTAGAGAGGCAAAGGTAAATACGAAGGTAAATTACCACTTGTATGTTTTAATTGTAAAGAGATTGGACACTTTGTTGCAAGATGTCCTAACAAAAGAAAATATGACAGAAGTAATGACAGGTCATTTGAAAAGAAGTATGATAGAGGTGATAACCGAGATTACAGAAGCAATCGACAATAAAAAAGAAGAGAGACCTGGGACTACAAGGACAAAGGAAAGAAGGTCAGTTACCTAGATAAATGCAAAGATGAAGATACTGACATCGAATCTAATGAAGACATCGAGATGGTGTTTGTGGAAGTAAAAGATGATTCAAATGAAGATGAAGAAAGGTATGTAGAAATTGCACTCATATCTAAAGTTAGTAAAAATGATATCTGGATCATAGATAATGGCTACACTCACCATATGACCGGTGACAAACAAAATTTTGAGACTTTTGAATACTATAATGGTGGTTCAGTAAGAATGGGTAATGATACACCTTGTCCAGTTGAAGGTAAAGGAACTATAATTTTGAATAACCTGATAAAATGTGAAAATGCTTATTGGGTGAATGGATTGAATTATAATCTATTGAGTGTTTCTTAGTTGAATAATTCAGGTCACAGAGTAGCATTTGAAAATAAGAAGGCAATGATCTTCAATAAATCAGGAAGTCTGATTGGTACCGGTGAGTAGACAAAAGGTAACTTATTCTGTCTGAATGATACTGACACCACTTTCTTAATGGATAGAAATGAATACATATGGTTATGGCACAAAAGATTGTGTCATGTAAACTTTGACAACATGATAAAGATAAGAAGAAAGAGAGATGTAAGAGGCTTACCAACGATGACTAAGCCCAACAATATCATGTGCAAAAAATGTCAAAAAGGTAAGATGACAAAGTCTAGTTTCAAAAGAAAAACCCATACATCTGATGCCATTCTAGAATTAGTCCATACTGATCTATGTGGACCAATGAGAACAAAGAGCTACTATGGAGATAGGTATTTTATTCTCTTTGTTGATGATTACTCTAGAATGATAATAGTCATGTTTTTAAAAGATAAATCAGAAGCATTTAAGATGTTTAAATGGTACAAAGCAATGGTAGAAAAAAAAAAGTGGTAAGGAATTGAAATGCTTAAGATCAGATAGAGGAGGGGAATTTACTTCAGATGAATTCACTAACTTTTTCAATGAGCATGGAATCAAAAGACATGTCTCTGCACCGAGAATACCGCAGCAAAATGGAATTGTTGATAGAAGGAACAAATCCATTGTTGATTGTGCAAGGACACTGATGATAGAGAAAGACATCACACAAATCTTCTAGAGAGAGGTTGTCAGTAGTGTTGTTTACACATTGAACAAAGTACAATTGAAGAAAGACACCAAGAAGACACCCTATGAGCTATGGTATGGTTACACACCTAATGTAAGTTACCTCAAAATCTTTGGTAGTCAATGTTATATCTTAAAAGATGATAGAAATGGAAAGCTTGACTCCAAAACTGATGAAGGTATCTTCCTAGGGTATTCCACCAAGAGCAAGGCTTATAAATGTCTCAATAAAGCCTCTAACAAAATTGTTGAAAGTGCAAATGTAAAGATAGATGAATTTGCAGAGAAGAATGAAAAGGAAAACACAAAAGAACCAGAGGACTACAACAAGTTTGTTTACAACAAAGAACTTGACACTCTACCCGAGCAACCATGTATAGCTCCTGTGCAACATATTATTGCACCCGAGCATCAGGCTACAAATACCAAAAATCTGGATATTGCTCAAGATGATGTACCAAGCGATGGAGATAAGAATGAAGAAAAAAATGACAATCAAGATGATAGACAAAGAGTTGAACCTGTACTTGCTAGATATGTTAGAAGGAACCATCCACAGAACCAGATCATTGGAGACAAGAAGGCTGGTATGAGAACCAGAAGTAAGTCTCTAAACACAAGATGTCTAATTTGTGATTTTGAGCCAAAATTTGTCAATGCTGCAGTTGAAAATGATGAATGGATTAGTGCTATGAATGAGGAGATTGAGCATATTGAGAAAAATAAGACATGGAAACTTGTACCTAGACCAGATGACAAGAATTTCATCGGTACAAAATGGATATTCAGGAATAAACTGAATGAGAATGGAGAAGTCACCATAAACAAAGCAAGACTAGTATGCACGGGGTATGCACAAGAAGAAGGGATTGAATATGGAGAGACCTTTGCACCCGTTGCTAGGCTAGAAGGAGTGAGAATATTACTTTCTTATGCTGCATGTAAAGGATTCAAGGTATACCAAATGGATGTCAAGGTTGTATTCCTAAATGGAATACTTGAAGAAGTGGTATACATTGAACAACTAGAAGGGTTTTTTGATCCAGACAAGAAGAATATGGTATGTAGGCTACACAAAGCCTTGTATGGATTGAAACAAGCACCCCGAGCCTGGTATGAAAGATTTCATTCCTATCTTATAAGTATTGGATTTGTAAGAACTAGTGAAAACAATAATTTTTATTTGAAAGAAGATGCTAAAGCTAACATTTTGATCGCTGAGATATTTGTTGATGACATCATATTTAGAGGCAATGATATGCTATGCAAATCATTTGCAAATGAAATGAGCAAAGAATTTGAGATGTCTATGCTTGGAGAGATCAAGTTATTTCTTGGTCTATAGATCATGCAACAAGATGAAGACATTTTCATTACACAATCCAAATACATCAAGGAAGTGCTAAATATATTCAAAATGGAAGATCCCAAGCTAGTTGGAACACTGATGGCAACTGGATGTAAGCTGACAAAGGAGGACAAGTCATCAGAGGTAAATAAGAATTTGTACAGATAAATGATTAGAAAACTCATGTATGTTGTACACACTAGACCAAATATTGCACATGTAGTAGGAATAGTTGCAAGATTTTCTGCTAATCCCAGAGAATCACATATGACTCCTGTGAAAAGAATTCAAAGATATCTAGAGAATACCGAGGATTATGGTTTATGGTATAGAAGAGAAGGAAAATTTGAACTTTAGGTCTTTACTGACGCTAATTGGGCTGGAAACATTGATGACCGAAAGAGCACAACCAGAGGAGCATTCTATATGGATGACAGACTTGTCACATGGATCAACAAGAAGCAAGGATGCATCTCTCAGTCTACTGTAGAAGCAGAGTATGTTGTTGCTACCGCAAACTGCTCAAATATTGCATGGATAAAACAATTGCTGGAAGGTATGCATATGAAAATCCTTGAACCAGTAATTATCAATTGTGATAATACCAGTACAATAAACATTTCCAAGAATCCAGTCATGCATGCTAAGACAAAGCATATTGCTATAAAGTATCATTATTTGAGAGAACAAGTTCAAGAAAAGGAGGTGATACTGAGTATGTACAATCAAAGGAACAATTAGCTGATATCTTCACCAAGCCACATCCCAAGGATGCATTTGAGTACTTGAGAAAGAGACTAGGGGTCAGACCCTTGTCTACTGGTTGGTAAGATGACTAGAAGGCTGCATCAGCCTACATATTATCAGAATATCATTCATGTTGATGCAAGCAATGAGATGGACTTCAAAGATACATCTCTACACAAGGTATTTATCTACTCCAAGCACCAAAGTCATTATATTGCTGATGGATTGGGAAATTCAAGGAATATATTATGGATAGAAAGGATTAGTTTGGCATTACTATCAAATATTTGTTTGACATTGCTGTCAAAGGGATAGATTATATCCATTATCACCATTTGGGAGATAATTATCACATTAGGGAGAGATTATATCCATCACATTATCCAAAGGGAGAAATGTAACCAGAAAGGCAGAGTACATACAAAGGGAGAGAATTGTTGAAAAGAGACATCAAAAGAAAAGACAATAGTGAAAGGGAGAGATTTTGACATAGGAAAAGAACACATCACATCAAAGGAAGAAAGATTCTACATCCATCTAGTGAAGGGATTGAAGAAAGAGAGAGATCTACAAGAATCAAATCTAAGCTATATAAGCTTACTGAGGACTAGATATTTGTATCGGTTATAGTACATAGGATTGGTAGTTTGATGACATTCAACTATTATATTTCATATTGTACTAGTGATAATATAGTGTGATAATGTAGTGTGTTGCCATCAATGCCAAAGGGAGAGATTGATGAACTATAACAGATTGAATGTTTGAAGATGTTAAGTTGATGATCACCAAGTCATAGAAAGTTAATGCAAGACATTAAATTAGTTAATATATTGTATTTTCATTGATATCAACTTGATATAATCTTTATGGTCATGGACATACTGCTAAAGACTTCAAAGAACTGATGAATCAAAGGCTATGCTATCAATAATGCATATAAGTCAAGTATTCAGAAAGTGACTGTATACACTGACAAAGTGCACACCGACGGACAGAGTAAGAGAGAAAAGTCATAGTGTTAGCCAATGAGAAAAGTCACTACATTACTGATGAGGAGAGTCACAGTGTTTCCTGACGAGACAAACAAAGTGTAACCCAACGGACAAAATTATAGTGTTGCCCGACGGATGGAGATCGTGAAGTCAACTGAAGTCACATTGACGAAATAGTTAGTTGTAACCAACGACTAACTGAAGTATTGACTGACAAAAATAGAGAGTTCAAAAATGACAAAATGCTTAGTTGTCAAGAGCTAAAAATAGACTTAACTGATACTTATCATTGTTTTAATAGACAAGATAAAGTTGGAGATAAGTAAAGGATTTAAAGCTGCTTTGTCCAGTTGCCAAGAAGATCTCTACAAGATAAAACTTGAGTTTTTCTTTAAATCTAATTGGCGAGAATTGTGGATCATGCCAAGATCAAGAAAGTCAAGAAACGGTGAAATCATGTCTATATAAAAGACAAAATTATTCAATGTGAATAAGGGGAGGAACAAGAGAATAGATGCTGAAAAGATTTTGAAGGAGAAGAAATTCTTCATTCAGATTTGATCAATGAAGATGAGGAAAGAGCTAAATTCTGTAGACACCAACGAACAGAGAAACATCATCACAGAGAAAAATAGTGTGGAAAAAAAGTATTGAATTGATAACATTGATCAGAAAGGTAATGCACTTACAATAGATCTGAAAATGTGCAATTCAAGTTGTATATGTGAATAGATCAATTTATTGTTTCAGTTTAACCATTGAAGCATCAAGTCTCTTAACCGAGCAGGACTTAAAAGTATTTTCTAATTGAGATACATCCCAAGGAGTATCAAAAAGTTTGATCATAAAAAGTAGCATTGGATATGCCTGATACCTATTGATAGGGAAAGAGAGTGTTTGATCAAGGATGGTAGCATTAGATGCCAGATACTAAGTGACAAACTATTCATATAAATCCTCTAACAAGGTCACACCTAACAGTGTGTTTGAAACCTTTAACAAGGTTGGCTCTTCACCAAGCACACTTCAGAAGAGTGAAAATTTGGGGTATCGGTCCCAGTGGTTTTTCCCTTAACAGGGTTTCCATGTTTAAAATCCATGTGTCATGTGTCTATGATTCATTACTTTACTGTTTTGCATTTCACATAAGTTATTCTAGATTAATTGGTATACACTAGTTATTTACCGTGTTTCGGTAAATAGAAAGACTGCTTATCAGTAAACATATAGTAGAAGGTTTTACAAAGCATTATGACAAGTAGTAATTTGAGATAAGTATTTCAAGGCATTCATCTTATAGGAATAAAGATAACTAGAGGTATAAATTTGTGGTACTAAGTTTGAAGGGTTGATTTAAGGATTGATTTTTGAGGCCACTGATTCACCCCCCCCCCTCTCAGCTATTACTAATAGTCCATTTATGTTTAGTTGATGATATAGGAGGAGATGGCACAAGTGGATGGGTCCATGCTTTCGTCTATTTCATTTGGCCTTCACACTTCCATGGTACATATGTTTTAATGTATTCATTGGTTTCCTTTTTTATAATAGTATATACATATGTTTTCTAATTTTTATGATCATCTTATTACATACTGATGTAGGTTTTACTAGCTACCAATTGGGGGCAATGTGAGGGGGTTCAGGTGTCAGGTGTTGACAAGGGGAAGGTAATTAAGTATTTTAGATTATTTATATATATGTATACTTATCACTTGTGCATACTCAATTTTAATTTATATGGTTTATTTGATAGAGGGTGGTGTCTGATGATGTTGTGAGACCAGTTTGCCACGGTAGAATCATAGTCATATCAACTCATAGTGATAGGCCCACGGTACGTCTATTTCTAAATTTGTTTGTTTGTTTTTTACTATCAAGTAGAATGGGCTAATAGACTCCAAATTTTCTGATAGGCTAATAGGTGTAATAAACCACAATTGGGCTAATAGAATCCAAATTTTCATACCCTAACTTGACTTCCTATTTGGGTAACCAGAATTGGGCTAGCTAATATGCGTAATAGACCTTGGGGACACTTTAGTATGGGGTGGTCGTAGACGTTCTTTACACCTCTGTGGGTGGAATGCGGTTGTAATTGGCGTTCACGTAGCCAACTAGAGCTAAAAGAATAGATGATTTGGTCCTAGGATGAATGGTTTGAAAGATGCACCATTGAGCAACTTTCAAGAGAGTAACAATGCAACTTTTTACACCAACCGAGATTGGGTCACCAAATGGAAACCAAGTGGAATATCTCAAAACTGATCTATGTGTTTGTAGGTCTCCCAAATATGGTCATTGTGTACTTCATAGTTCTTTGATACCCCTCTCAAGGTCTAAGATATCACCCTCCAAATGTTCATTGCTGCCTGATTTGGTTTAGTACACCTTGGGAACACTTAGGTTTGGCATGCGCCGAAATCTTCTTAATGCTAAGCGGGTGAAAAAAGGTCTCTACTAGCGCTTACCCTACCAAGCGGAGCTAATGGAGATAACGGTTTGGTCCCATGGTGAACAGTTTGAAATTTGCACCATTGAGAAACTTTCAACTGAGCAATAATGCAACATTTTGCACCAACTGAGATCGGGTCACCAAATGAAAAGCAAGGGGAAAATCCCAAAACTGAGATACATGCTTGTAGGCCTTCCCAAGATGGTCCTTATGCACTTCACCACTATTTGATACCCCTCATGAGGTCCAAGATATCACCCTCCAAAAATTGCTGCCCGATTTGGCTTAGTGCACCTTGGGAATACTTAGGTCTGACATGCGCCAGAATGCTCTTAATTCTACATGAGAAAAATGAGGTCTCCACTAGCATTTAGCCGACCAAACAAAGCCGATGGAGCTGATAGTTTGGTCCTATGACAAATGGTTTGAAAGATGTACCATTGAGAAAATTTCAACTGAGAAACTTTTTGTAGCAACCGAGATTGGGTCGCCAAATGGAAACCAAGTGGAATATCCCAAAATTGAGCTATGTTCTTGTAGGCCTTCCAAAGATGGTCCTTTTGCACTTCATGGTTATTTGATACCCCTCATGAGGTCCAAGATATCTCCCTCTAAAAATCGCTGCCTAGTTTGGCTTAGTGCACCTTGGGAACACTTACATCAGACATGCGTTGGAACGTTCATTATACTATGCAAGCAAAAAAAGGTCTCCACTAGCATTTACCTAGAAAAATAGAGTCGATGGAGCTAACAATTTGGTCCCATGATGAATGGTTTGAAATATGCACTATTGAGAAACTTTCAACTGAGCAACAATGCAACATTTTGCACAAACCGAGATCCGATCACCAAATAGAAACCAAATAGAATATCCCAAAACTGAGCTACATGGTTGTAGGCCTTCCAAAGATGGTCCTTGTGAACTTCATGCCTCTCTAATGCCCCTCATGAGGTCTGAGATATCTCCCTCCAAAAATTGCTGCCCGATTTGGCTTAGTGCACCTTGGGAACACTTACGTCCGGCATGTGCCATAACATTCTTGATGCTACACAGGAAAAAAAGGTCTCCACTAGCATTTACCCAGCCAATTGGAACCAATGGATTTGATGGTTTGGTCCCAAAAAAAATGGTTTGAAAGATGCACCATTGAGCAACTTTCAACTAAAAACCAAGTGGAATATCCCAAAATCTACAAAAGTGTGTTTGAAGGGCCATCTCTCTACTTGAGGGTATTCAATATTACTTCATGAACACCAATACCAATAATCCAAGGATCTTTTTTCTTTGGTTTTCCTTTATGTTTTAACAACTTAACATTAGCTTCTATAACAACGTTTGAACACATGAGAATGGTTTTTTTCTTCTCATAGTCTTCAAATGCAGGAATGCTAGTCTTTCTAATCATGTACGTGCACAACCATGTTCCTGCAACAACATGTGAACCTGTTAGATATGTGAACCTATCATTATATTTCCTCGGTTATACAAGATTCTTCTTTCCTTATACATAACATGCTAACTAGTAATCTGATCTCTCATCATTCCACTGTGGTGCAACCAATGCAAAAACATGTCTTGGATATAGAAGATTTGAAAGATGGTCGTACTCAAGTGAACAATCCATGTCATCATTTATTATAGAAAATGTGAAAGATAAATGATTTAGATAATGTGGAACCCATGTATCAACCTACTCACTTGACTCAATAATCCAAATCATTCTGAAGACACTTGGGGAAAACTCAAGCTAACTCTTGTGTCCAAATGATCCATGTACTAGCATCTGAGCTTCTGAATGAATACATTTTTGAAGAATCCTTCACTTTATGAAAATCCAACCTATATTCTATTGTTCCCAACTCAACCAACCAAAATAATTTGTGCACTACTGAATCAAGAGACCCCCCTAGATGACAATATTGAAGTACACCAATCAACAATAGAATGAGCATCAAGGAGTTTTGCATCTAAAATCCTCAATTGCTCCTTAACTAGAGCTCTCTTTACACATGCACCTGCTCCATCATGCTCCCCTTTTCTATGTTGCCTTAAAAAACTCCAAATATGAGATACACCTCTCTCTACATGCATTCTACACAACTAGTAGAACATACAAGCATTCTTGAATTGACCTATGTAGTTATCTGACCAAATGAGATGTCTATCCATGGCAATATCATTTTACCACACCCACTCAAAATAATTCTCAAAGCAATGTTGGACATACTTGTGAGAGTGAGATCTATCATTACTCATATAAAAATGGTATTCTTTTATTATCTTCCCGTCGTCTTCTGTACTATCAGGGGAATTTCTATATGTTATATGCACAAAAATAATAACCTGAATGGAATTGTAATATTGAGCTTGCAACTCATTTTGGGGTTGCAATGTATATTTTTCTTCAAATTCAAGGACCTATATAATAGTGCCAATCCGGAAAGTGTCCTTACACATCTTGAATCATTGATCCAACCACTAAGACCTATGACTATACCTTGCATACTTGTAAAAAATATTCTTGTTTAAATCTGAAATAAAATCAGCTACATTACATTATTTTGTAACCCACTCACATCTAGATCCTTCAGCTCCACTTTTCAATGTGCATTTAACCATTTCATATACTTTTTTTTTGGATAATTGTCTTTCCAAAATCGTGTTCGCAACCCTCATGAAAACATGAAACAAACTTCACTAACCTACCACACTCTAAGCACTTGTAATTTAAGCAATCATGTTTATAAAAGAAACAACCATCATTTCTAGGACACAAAAATGATCTAGCAAGTCTCTTGATGATTTTTAGAAGAGCACTTGCACCACACTCCAACATTTCATTAGTATGCAAAATAGAATGAAGGGATCGCAATAGTTCATGGTGGATTGAAACATCCACATGATATTTGCAACAAGTATTTCAAATCTTAAGAGGTACACACAAAAATGGCTTGAAGGCTTTAAAATCTCTTTCTGATATTTGCAATGCTGGATGTATCTCACGATATTTTTTAAACAAAATTGTTTGAATCACCTTCAAATAATGTTTAGGATGCGAGGTGTGGTCTCGAATGCCAATTCTCAACTTCAAGACATCATTCACATTTGGTGACACTCTTGAGTTAGATTGCCAAAATAATTGAATTTGATCCTTCACACCAATGGTAAAAGATTCTTATCAAAATGTGGAAGTCTCCCACCATAAGCCCATGTATCATTTTGAAGAAGATCATCAAGTATTTCTCTTTTTTCAAGTACTCTACCCAAATTTTTATGATTTAGGTTCAAGTCAACAAAAGTTTGTCTCATCAAACGAGCCTTTCTTAAATGATGACTTACTAAGGAGGTTGTAATAACCCTCCAAGCGACTCTCTTGTCTTTTTCCTTGGTAGTCTTCCCAATGGAATTGAGAGCACTAAAAATATTTCTCACAATAATAGCATTCCTCTCCATTTTCTTGTTCACACTAATCTTCAATTTGACTAGTATAGGTCTCATCTTGTGCATCTTTAATATCTACACAAATATTTGATATTGCTCGACCAATGTCTTATGGCTAAAAAAATGATCAAAAAGTCTTGAAGCCCACAACCGAACGGTTCTTTGTGATGTCTTTCCATAAAAATTTCTCATTATGTTCTCATTAATTTCAAGTAATCATTTTGTTGTTTTTGAAGGTCTCAAAATTGAAGTTTGTCTTTATTCCTCATAAGGGACTTCATTTCTCATATAATTTGGAGATGTGTAACATTGATTTGGTTCTTGTGCACCATTATCATTGTTAATTTATTCATTTTAAATCAGCGGATTGTCATTGATAATGTCTACCCTTCCATTGTCCACATCTACATGTTCATTTTCAAACCCTATATTTTGATCTTCAATCCATACATTCACATTTTCAAGATTATTGTCATAAATCATTTCAAGTTCATGTTCTTCACTTGAAACTTTAATTAAGGATTTGCCTATGACCTCACCTTCATTAATATTTAACATACCGTGTCTCTTGTTCTTATGGCCAACTGGATCTCTTTATCTATACACTTCAATCTCTTCATTTGTGAGCTTCCTCTTCTTTTTATGCTTTCGACGAATGCTACTCTCTATGGTGAGACCAAAAAGGTGATGCAAAACCTTTGATAATCAAGAAATTTCCAACAAAAAGGGTGGAAAAAAGTTATCTTTTTGTCTTCCGTAGCTCTAGTCCTGTAAAATTCTCCGCAAAAAATATGGCTCTTGGATTGAGGGACCCAGAGAATAATTATTTTCTTTTGGATGCTAGTCAGACCAATCGAATATCCAATATTATCGGATATCCGATTTATCTAGCCCAAATTTTTCTTCCCATTTAAAATTTCAACATTTGCGATTTTCAACTTTTTCATTTCATGCTATTTTCAATTTTTATTTTAGTTTTTAATTATTGCTATAGATTTCATTTTTATAATATTAATATTATGATATTAGCATTAGCATTAATATAATAATAATAATAATACCTAGGAGAGAGAGTAGAGAGAGAGAGCATGTCTAAGAGAGAGAGAGAAAGAGAGAGACATGCTCTCTCTCTCTAAGGTATTATTGGACCGTAATATAAATAATAATAAATATAATACTAATATTATACTATTATACAATAGTAATATAAATAATAGTAACATAATACCAATTTATATAATACAATACTAATATAATATAATACTAATATAAATAATAATAATAATAATAATAATAATAATATATTAATACTAATATTACTAAATGTAATAATAATATTAATATAATACTATTTTATTAATACTAATGCTATTATCATAGTATTAATATAATATTGATATTATAAAAATGAAATCTATAACAAAAATTTAAAATTAAAATCAAAATTTAAAATAGCATTGAAATGAAAATGTTGAAAATTGAAAATATTGAAATTTCAAATGGAAAGTAGAAATTGGGCGACGACCTTTTTTCACCCAAAATTAATGAAACAAAAAGGGTTTCTTAAAGAGATTATCAACTTTCCATCAATATAATTGCTATCAAATTTTGATTTCAGTAAGTAATTGTTACTAGTTACCTCTAAAGTCCTGATTGACAGACTGATTGAAAAACAACAATAAATTTCAAACGGTTTAACCATTTTGAGATCTGAAACATGCGTCACATTCTATGCTTCACCTACTATAAGGAAAAAAGGTTTTCAACATTTGTAAAGTTTAGAATTAGTTAAGGTGGTCAGACAAGAGAGTTTTTTTATTCTAAAAAGGTTGTAGCTGATAATTTATAATTAATTATCTTTTTTGGAAAAAATTACACAAAAATATGTGTCACATCTGGAAATGACTCTAATACTTATATCTATAATCTTGTAAAAATATATCATCATTTGATTTTGATTAAGATGGTCAAACATACACATATTTTTTTTTTATCTTTTTCCTTAAATTTTCGTACTATTGTATTGAAATCTATTTTTCTCAACAATTAGATTCAATTTTTATTTTTAGAAAAGGACTAGTAGTTTAGAAACTAAATTCAATTTCCTATAAATTCTATTCTTACAATTTTTTCACATAAGGTTGATAAGATGTTCATTTTTTTACGTCAAGTTGACTAACCCTGATTTTCGGATATTTCATTGCCACTTAAGGCCATAGCTTGGTATACTATGATCCTGCACATATCCATCATGGTAGAACAATATTGAAATTATTTATGGAAAATCCACACAACTATTTCAAATAGAAACGTACCCAATTCAATCCATTTGATACCATTTTGTATGGTGCTTTGACTCTTGCGATGTATGGAGATTAGTTGCTAAAATATTGAGTAAAAGGAATATAATTTGTGCAATAATGTTTTGAATTCCAAAGCCTTGAATAAAAATATTACTTACACCTCTTAATAATTTATCTGTAAAACTAGCTATAAATTTTTCCTTTTCCAATCTATACCATGTTATAGTTAGAATAACGGCTTTATGGTGACGTTTTCTTTCGAATTGCACATTGGGGTTTAAAAATTTCTGTATAAAAATGTTTTTGTATAAACATATATTTTGAAACCAATATTTTCTATACAAATTTGGGAGACTTCATACCAGATATGATCTTGTGTACTTGATAAAATGGTATTCTAAGCATGCTAGCCTTAATCATATATAGCTCATAAAAAATGGTATAACACACAATCTTCCCCACCAAGTAAATTTCAAACCATTTCACAAAAATCTCACATGTCAACTCTTGATAATAAGACAAGTAGAGAGGTGAAAGAAGAGATGAATGTTAGCTTAAATAGTTTATTCTATTTACATAAGTTTACAATAGGTGTGTTTTATTATTTCCTTTAATCATTTTCATTTGCGCTTGGTAGTCATCTCTACCTATCCTCAAATATGAGGGAGACACATGTCTCACTAAGTGCCCTCTATTGTCTTTTGGCTTGCTTTTATAACTAGGTTGTTATACTTTTCTATCATCAAACAATCAAGTATTTCTCTTGTATCTTTCTTAAGCTGTTGGTTGTATCATGACAATTCATGTTTCCTTCAACATGGTACTAGAGCAGTATTAGTGAATTCCCAACCCACGTCCAAAGTCCGAGTTGCAAAGGAGATTTATAGCATCAATCTGTGTCCTGATTGTTTACTAGAAAATATTTGGCTCAATCTAGCCAAATTAATCTGATTATTGAGGCATCAATCTGTACATTTATTAATTTTCAGAGTCACCTTTATCATTGTACGTAGTCCATTTTTAGGAACTCTAGCCAAGGCTTCTCTCGTTAAGTAGTGATCAAACTTAACATGAACAACTAATCAAAATTAATCTTTTCTATAATATTTATATTTCGTTTAATAGTTCCAGTAGTGAAGCTGCAAACTGTTTAACACATATATCAATCCAAAGTTTTTTGTACTCTTCTATTGGTTGTGTTTACTCTCGTAGGATGGTAGGCATAAAGTCCACAAAAAAACCCCTTCCTCTGTTTTACAAAAATAAAGTCCCAACATTAGAGCTAACATATATGTTACAGCTAATGTCAGAGTGGGCATGGATATGAGCTTCCATGGTAATAAACAAGGTGAAATATGGGAAAACAATACATTTCAAAGGTATTTTGCTTTTATCAACAAGCATGTTGGTGGCTATATCTACATCGTAAGTTTTCTATGGATGATCTTTCCCTCTATTAGGGCTCCTATTTTTTATTGCCTTTAGTTTAATTAGGGTTTTCCCTCCTTCCCATTATGGGCTTTATTTACCATGCATTTGCAAATTTGAACTAAGGAAGTTAAATTCATTTAGTTGTGATTTCCAAAAGCTTCATCTCTTTTAAACTTTGGTAACTTTTTTTTAGCTATCGTGGAATGTATAAAAATGTTTAAAATGTTGATTTTTTGTTTATCTCGAAAGGTGGAGTGGAGTTTTTTAAAAAATTTGAATTGGATATTTAGCAACAATTTTGTTTTTTTATTCTTTAAAAGATATTTCTAAGTTTGTGAGATTGAATAAATCAAGAGTGATTTTATATGTGATTTAAAGCAAAAGAAAGAAAGGAAAGATTATTTTCTTGCAAGCTAAGTAAAGAAACTAGGCTCTATATATGTAAGATTGTTGTAGCAAACTTATATTGGATTTTGTAGAGAATTTTTTGTTGTTAGGATGAATAAAAGATCCAACATTTGTATGTTTTTTCCCACACGAGAGTTTTATGGGTATATTTGTCTTATTCTCTTTGTGTGATTGATTGAACTATTATTTAATTTTTTCTTCCACTATTATCCATTGTTAATTAATCCAGAATATTGATTGTTATAAACTAGATAGAGTTTCTATTCTGTGAATTTATTGTGTAATTAATCTATAGCTGAATTATGAGAAATTAACATGGTATTAGAGCTCTAAACTTTGAATACAAAGCTAAGGTTTGTGACACAATTTTTTTTTTTTAAAAAAAAGATTTCTTCTATAGTTTCCTTTGTGGATATGGAAACTAGTTTCCGATATAAGGACAAGCTTGAGGGTCCATCAAGAGGAAGAGATCCTGGAGACATTGAGAGGAAGAGATTTATTGGATACATTGAGAGAAAGAGATTTCCTAGAGACATTGAGAGGAAGATATTTTCTAGGAGTACATTGTGAGGAAGAGATTTCCAAGATAAATTGGGGAAGAAGGGGAAAGAAAATTTCAGCAAGGGAAGCAAAGACAATTATTCTTGTAGAAAGAAATCGATATACTTTCTGCTATGAATTTTTTATATTCTTTTGAAAATAGATTTTAGTAAAATTTGTTTGCACAAGTTGAGAGTGAGTGTTTGGAAAGACAGAGGAGAGGGTGAGGCTGCAATAATTATTGTGGCAATCTTTAAATATATTGAATGAGTCCTTATTATTGAAGCTAAATAAATGTGTAGTTGTAGGTTTTCTTCATAAGAGATTGTGTGGCAAATGGGACAGTTAAACTCTGGTACATTCCTACAGATGAACAAATAATAGACATCCTAACAAGGCGTTGATGAAGAATAAGTTTTTATTCTTTAGAGATAAGCTGGGTGTTGTGCGAAACACCTTCATCGCTAAGTGAGAGTGTTGATTTTGTGTTTATCTTAAAAGGTGGAGTGGGGTTGCTTTAAAGCAACTTGAGCTAGATATTTGTCAACTTTGATTTGTTATTCTTTAAAAGAATATTTCTAAGCTTGTGAGGATGAGTAAATCAAGAGTGATTTTATATGTGATTTAAAGCCAAAGAAAGAAATGAAATATTCTTTTCTTGCAAGCTAAGTAAAGCAACTGGGCTCTATATATGTAAGGTTGATGTAGCAAATTTGTATTGGATTTTGAAGAGAGTTTTTTGTTATTTATTTTTGGCTTCTTCTATTATTTTTTGTAATTAATCTAGATCAGTATTGATTGTTATAAATAGATAGAGTTTCTATTCTGTGAATTTATTGTGCAATTAATCTGTACCTGGGTTATGAGAAATTTGTACCTGGGTTATGAGAAATTAATAAGAATCCATTCACCATCCTTATAAGCTGATTTTCGTTCTTATTGTTATTATCACACTTTTCAACTTTGGGTTTGTCCCTTTTCTTCATTTTTGGGCTCTACCTTATTCTTTCTAGTGGATCTACAACTACTATATGTAATCCTTATGAGCTTCCTCTGAATTGTTTCTTTTTGTTCATGCAACCATTGTTCAAATCTAGAAGTTATTTTGGTGTTAATGTAAAGGATGATAAACATATTCATAATTTCGACATGAGAATTAGAGATATGTGGTATACAATTTTAAACAACCATATGTACATATTGATCTTTGCAAAATTCTCATGATTGTTGGTTTTGTTGGAGTAGTTCATTATTATTTTCAAGAGGGAATCAATAACTCCTTATGAAACTTAATAATAATTCAACATATAATAAACCTATAGTTTTTGATGATTGAACCTCCTTCCACTTGAATGAATTTTGATGTTTGAGCTACACTATGAAATCTGGTGAAATGTAGATAAAATCTGCTGTTGAAAGAAGACAAAGTAAAATGCTCGAGAATAACATGAAATATGCCTTCAAAATGTGAAATAAACAAAGTAAAAATTTTCCAAACATCTAACAAATGTGTAAAAACACTAGCGCACCAAAAAAAAGGGAAAGTAAAAAAAGATGATATATTGGTTGTAAATCACAACAGATGCCAATCCGAAGTGTTTTTACAAGAGAATCATGAATTGTCTCTAAATGTAAGATCAAGTTTAAGATTAAACTACCTTCAGTTAAGAAAAAATCATCAATTATGCTAATCTATAATTAGAAGTCATTCTTCTTTCTATAACTCAAGAAGCCAATCATATGCAATATCATGCCTTCTTATCATTGTCCGGTTCATCCATAATGTGCAGCCTTAGAAGTTATATATTGGACTATCAATAGAGTATGCCTAATGGAAACTCACATTGCAAAATACCTTGCATTTGAACTTAATATAAATTCATTTCTTTGTTTTCATCTGGGTACATTTTGCAATTTATTGTGGTGGCAAAAAATTAAGAGAATCCTATATAAGATATCTCCTTGTAGACAACCTCAATAGAGAAACTTTATTTAGATTCTTTGTAAAAAAGGTAGGAAAATATGATACAGGGGATTCACAATCTAAGATATCTTATCAATGGGATTTGCATTGGACCACAAAACATATTTATTTTGTTTTATAACATTATAAAATAATTTTTAGCCACTCTTTCCTTGTGACAAATATATAATATTTTGGTGCTACTGTCAGTTACAAAAGGATCACCATTAAGAATAGATTGAAATGTGTGAAGGAACAATTCCTTCTTGAAAAAATTCTATTGGCCAATGTGTCTAGTGTTCAACTAAATCTCACTTTTGTGATGTACTCCTTGGAATGTGATATTTTGAAGTTACATTAAAATGATATTATTAGAGCTGCAATTTCTCTATCATTCACAATAGCCCACATAAGTGGGGAAAGTTTGTTCTTAGAAGTTAGAATATTGGAGCAAATCTTCAACATGAAGGTGGGCCATTTTGAAAGCAGGGAAAAGTGTTTCAGATATTGTATGGCTGGAATTTATTTTGGCCAAAAGATGTTGCTTAGATTCAAATTTGGATTGGGATGATTTGTGATCTGACCATATAAAAGAGAAGGAATAATGACATATTAAATTGGAAGGAGAGGATACTCAATAACTTCATAGTGGAATGCATATTAATTGTTCAACTTGCAAATTTGCATTCACCTGTAGGTAAATGAAAAAATACTGATAAGCTTTCTAAATTGGCCAGTAACTTTCTAAATTGGCCAGTAAAGAGCTTGGGGAAGAAAGATATAGACCAAAATCCATAGAATCTTTAAGTAAAACTTGTGTAAAAGGTTTTATGTGTAATGCTGTCAAATGGGAAAATAATGGCTAGCCTATTCATAGGGTTGTATTGAATACTTCAATTGCCTTCCCCTTTTGATTAGAAGATAGGGAAATCTTCTTTTTGCTTAGAGAGGTAGCCATATCGCTCCTTCTCTGTCAGTGAAGGAAAATGTCCATACCTTTCCCAAGCTATTGTACATGAATTTAGGTTTGATAATGTTTGTCAAATCTAGAACAAATTCATATGAATGCTCAAACATCTCTATTTCTTTTATACTTTCTAGTAGCCAATCTTCACTATCTTTTGATATTTAGCAATGAAGGCGTGGGGTGTTTCTATCACAAATGTTTTCAGATTTGGTAGCTTTATGTTGTGGTACATGTAAGAAGACTACTTCTAATGGTATTGTTCTATCTAATAATTTAGAATAATGTTTTTTATGCTTCTCATGCCTTAAAAATCATTTAAGTAGCTCCTTTCAAGGATGTGAGATATTCTACTGCTTTGATGTTATTCCCATTGTTGATTTTATTTGAATTTTCATAGACCTAATGACTCTTCAGAACTAATGATTTTTACACCTGATTGAAATTATGTGGTTATTACTTTAAACTATTGTTTAAATTGAAACTAGAAATGGGAAGCCATACCTCAACCAAGGTATCCCACAGATGCCTAGTTTTTAGTAGCCAATTCTTGAGCGACCATGGCCTTTAGTTTTCTCTTAGGATTCCCCATTGTTACACATTGTTACACACTTTTTGAGTCACCTACTCTGAAATGGAATGGTTTTCATTTTATTAACATACTAGAAAAAATAGTATCAGGGATCACAAAGACATTGCTCAAATCCAATGCAAAATTAGAGTGTTGAAGAACGGAACAATGGCAGCCTGGTCAAACATGAATAGTTCTATAATACTAAAGTGTAGGCTTAGAGTTCAATATCCTGAGATAAATCAAAATAAATAGGCTTCATGCTATTCCACCAAATGTTCATTTTGCCTCAAATCACACAATCTATACTCTGCATATCCAATTATTCTGCAGTTGTCTCAAAATACAATGTCTCCCTCAAACTTAGTCCAAGATAATGGTACTCCTGCTTAAACTATTATGTTTGAATTGTGTCACATTTACAAAGCCTAACCTTAGCGTCCTTTCAAGATATGAAGAATAGCTAATTGCAGAGCAATTTCCATGACTTGTTGCTGGATAGTACTAATTTACAAAGCAAACCATGTCACCCTGCATCCAAATTCAAGCAAGGACATTGATAATTTCTTTAAAAAATCCATATTGTTCTTGAACTTCGCTAAATATAATGCCGAAGTGGGACAAAACGACATCCTTTAAACCAATTAAATTTGACAAAAATCAAAACGTGCATGATCACCTTCTCTAAATACCAAATTTTAATGCAAATTCCATAACATTAAGTTAGCCAGAGCACACACAATCATTACTAACAGAACATTTTTCTAATATTTCCTACTATATAATCTATTGATTAGAAAAACCAACAGTAACAATTATGAAGGTTTAGTAGGCATAAAGATTACCCTGAACATTTTAGTTTGTCAACAATCTATTGGGATGTGAAGCCGAGTAGTCACATTACCGTTCATTTTTCTTTATATTTTCATATTCAAAGAGCTTTCTATAAATGACTCTGTAGTCTATGTGTTGTGAATTTGAGATTTGAATAATAGAGTTATTCCCCGCTTGAAAGTGGATGTAGACAATGCCGAACCACTATAAAATCACATCTATTGTGTTTTGTCTTCTTTTTATTTTGTTTACATTTCGTTTATCTACTTGTTTAATATCTACAAATTGATATCATAGCAGAGGTGAGGCTGGAGCAGAGATGAAAGAAGATGAAGTCGATTCTGTCATTGACAAATTTCATGGAAACTTAAGTTCGGTAGAGAGTGATGTTGGGCCTGCAAAGCCCAAAAGAATTCGCCATGTGCATTGGTGGGATGCCTCACAAAATAATCCTCAAGCTGAACTAGAAGAAGATTTAAAAGCTCTCAAATTTTAACTTTATTCAATTCTTGAGTGCACGAGTGATGCACAATACAGAAAAGTCATCATGGAAGAATTGTAGAAAAGGGAAAAGACATACAAGACTGGAAAGTATATTAAGGACCTAGTGTTGGTCTTGGTCTTTTTATGAAAGGGCTTTACTTACATATAGCTTCAATCTTGATGATCCAAATAATTTTTTTTCCAAAGTTCATACGCTGTTACAACTCGATTCTCTATATAGCTCGATTCTAACAAAGAAGAACCTGTCCTTAGGGAACGAATCTTTGTGAGAGACGATAAGTTCATGATGGAAGAAGATGAAGGGGCAGACAAAAAGAAAGAGAGAAAGTGACACATCAAGAGGGTAACCTCTATTCAGCATAGGGTTGAGGTGTTTGGGCTTCCAACAAGTTTTGTTCTTGTTGGAGAGAGGGAAAAGTGTCAGGAAGAGGATTCAAAAGGATAGGTCATTGAGCGGCCAAATCAAGGAATTTTGGAGGAGATATTATTCAATCCTCACGATTATACTTTTAATGCCAATGGTTTCTCTAATAATGTGCAGGTTTCTTTGGTTATATTAACTCCACCATATTTTGTTTCAACAGAGTTTAAGGTTGAATCATTTGCTTTAAAGAAACTGCAGGTTTGGATTATATAGACCAAGTTATTCCACATCAGTTTCATGCTAATCATGGCCTTGGTGTTGAACAATGTCCTCAATTACAAGCAGTTAATTCAACACTGTGTAGACATATCATAGTAGTGACATTGGCATGGACGACTTAGTCACTAGCGTGGACAGATTGGTAACCAGTTTGGATGGAAGACACTTTCCCAATGACTTCTACTCTCCACATGACATGTCTGCTACCTCCTCTCAACCTACAAACTCATCACTCCAAACACCACGATATGATCAGACATTGTGTGTCTTGGATGCTACGCTGGCACACTCGGGTAGAACTCTTCATACACAAGGTTGTAATGAAAACAAAAAACAGGGCATTCTTGGTGCGTGAGACTTACTTAGCAATTTTGGTGGTTGTTTTGATGTCTCAGTCTCTAGTATGAATACAAAACAACAATGCCTGGTGAATATGCAACCCAAGACATAAATTATCTCCGCGTCCCAAATTCATGAGTAGCCACGACTTTTTGGAGATGATGTTATTGGCGAGGGTTTTTTTTTCCAAGGAAGAGAGGTCTAAAACCGGTGAGAGCAAGAAAGCTGTAGAGATTTCACCATTTGAAAGGCTGAAGATAAAAGGTCATGTAGTTCTGTTCATGCTGGATGCCATCGATGAGTTCGTAGTGGGACAACTGAAGGAATACGATGGAATGGAATTGGTCTCTGCCAACATCGAACGGGTTGTGGAAAGTGTCGTAGGGCCCTTGCTGCTCGATGGAACAAAGTACATGGTTCTAATGGCCACTACAGAGCATTTCTTGGTGTGGATAGATGTAAAAGATAATTTCGATGGTGAAATTGGGATGAAATTTGATGCCTTTGGATCAGATGCTAGTTCTGATGGTCAAGCTGGTCCAAGCCTTTATGCTAAAGAGATATAGAATGGTAGAGTTTAGGTAGTTGTGGTTATCGATTGCATTGGATTAAATCCTATTGCAAGTGCAGGTCACAGTTTTGAGTCTGTATATGTTGAGTTGGTTGGTGAGGATTTCCAACAATTGGCCAGCTCAATAGTACTCGCTTTATAATTTGAAACTGGAGGAACTCCATAATGTGGGGAAGCTGCTCAGTAGTATGAATATGGATGTGTCTGCATGTAGCATTTGGATGATAAAGGACAAACAGACCTTCTTAGTAGTGACTGATAATGAAAATGTTGTTCTAAATGAGAACAATTATAGAATAATGCAAACTATGTGAGCAAAGGGTTGCAGTACCAAGGAGAAGATATTTTTGATTCTGATCTCCTGTGGAGGAGACTCATTCGGAGTGTGCTGGAATAAACTCTGGAAAAGTTGAGATCTTCTCAAGGTCTCGTTGTTCTTTGAGATTCAGAATAGGAAGCAGGGGATGCCACACTGTATGACTGTGTCAGTTGGAATTCACGAGGGAGATTGGTGGGATGTGAAGCCCAATGATCACATGACCAATTTTTTCCCTTCATCTATTCATAATCGAAGAGCTATCTATAAATGACTATGTGCACTCTATGTATTGTGTATTGGAGATTTTAATAATAGAGTTATTCTCTGCTTGAAAGTGGATGTAGGCGATTGTCGAATCACTATAAAATTATGTCTATTGTATTTTGTCTTCTTTGTATTTTGTTTACATTCTGTTTCTCTACTTGTTAAATATTTACACAATCTATGTGTACTAGAATTGTGATAATACCTTTAATATAATTTGGTCATTTGTAAGCATTTAATAGTTAAACACTTCACTTATGCTAGAGTAAGTGGAATTTTTCACTAGGTTGAGTATAGCAGCAATGAAGTTTGCCAAATAAGGAGCATTGGACATTACATAAATTAGGGGAGCTCACCCAAAATGGTAACCAAAACTAAACAGTATAAAACATGCACGAGTCTATGCCATCATCCATGTACATAAACCCATGAGTATAGATTCTTGAACACATACACAAAAACTTACAACATGAATTGACTGTCAGTTTATTACATAAGCACTCTACAAATTTCATTCAACTTGATCTAAAAGAGGGGTAAAAATTTTATTGAATACCAAAGAGAACAGAACAACAGAGGAAACAAAGAGCACTAAAGAGCTTTATCCTGGTCAACAAGTTGAGCCAGCTTATGAGATAAATCAAGGGGAAGCATCCTATGATCAACAATATTCCAATCCAGCGCATGCTCGGAAGACCATTTAGCCAAGCAATCAGCCACACCATTCCACTCCCGAGGGATATGCATAAAAGACACAGATTCCAGAGAATTGCATAACTGAATGATCTGTTGAATAACCAAAGCCAAATGCCAATCCACATCCACAAGGTTCTGTCTATTCAATAAATTCACTACCACCTGCGAGTCTGTCTCACTGGTAATTCTTCTCCAGCCACGTTGACAACACTATTCCACTGCAACCAAGATAGCAAGGGCTTCCATGAGGTTATTTGTATGGTAACCCTTGTAGATAGAAAACATAAACTGAACATCACCAGAGCTATCACGCCCAACTCCCCCAATACCAGCCAGTCCAGGATTTCCCCGAGAAGAACCATCAGTGTTGATTTTAAGAATTCCCGACTGGGGAGGAGTCCAATGCCCCTCACGATTAACACACTGAAAGCGCTGCTTGGCTCTATTCCCAGAGCGTTTGTGGGGCAGAGAGGGAGTGCCGCCCTGAAGAGGAAAGCAAAGGCGTGATTAAATACCAGCATCTCCAGGGTCCAAACCTTCACAAAAGTCACATTTTGCTAGAGTGTTTCATGAAGAGAATGAGTAATTTTCCCCCACAGGTGCCTGATCCCCAGCTGCACATCATGAAAGATCCTCCTAGTTCTCTCAAGCCAAACATGCCATAAAATAAAGGAAGGGCCAATAGTCCAAGCAACCTGAAGAAAAGAGGTCTTGGAAGGGGGATAGCCTAGATGGTCTCAGAACTCAGACAAGGAAGAAACATACCAACACGAGCATCCCCACACACTCCACCAGAAGTGCCAAATCTGCTTGACAAAGGAGCACTGGAAAAAAGGTGAGAAACAATCTCTTCACTATTACGGCATAAGACACAGATGGAGGGCCCCTGGAAGCCTCTCTTGCAAAGATTCTCCCAAGTAAGACAACGATCGTAAACTAGAATCCAAAGGAAAAATTTACACTTAGGCCAAGAAAAGCTATTCCAAGCTTTCTTCCACCAATACACCTCAACCTCGCCAAACAGTTGCTTAGTCAGCACAAGTTACCCTAAAGAAACAGAATACTTGCCAGAAGAAGCACCTCCCCAAGCCAAAACATCAGGTTCCTACAGAGAGTTGCACTCCCTAGAAGCCAAGATCTGAGAAAGCTCCAACCGATCCCCCTGAGAACCACCCGACGGCCAATCAGAAGAATTCTTCCATCTGTAACCAATAGCAAGGGGCCCAAGTTATGAGCCTCCTTATAATGAGCCACCTTATTCCATTCAACAGAAAGGAAAAAAGCACAAAGAGGTTGTAAGTGCGGATGAGATGACAAGAGAGGAGGATGCACATTCCAGTAATCACTCAAAAATAGAGCCTTAGTGCCTTTGTTACAGATCCAAAATAGACTTCTCTTCACCAGGTGAGCTCCAATCTTGAGGGTATTCCACACCATAGAGCCTCTTCCCTCAAGAGGAAACCTAGAAACATCTGAAGGTTCAACGCCAGGTAAATACTTGTGTGACATGATACGGGCCCAAAGCTAAGACTGACTAGAACACCAGCGCCAATAGAGCTTGGCAGCAAGAGCTTGACTGCACAAGATAGCAGAACGAAGGCTGAGGCCTCCTTTTTTTGGCCTACAGACAGTATCCCAATTGATGAGGCTCCATTTAGAATTTTGCAAATTGCCGCTCCAAAGAAATTGGTGAGAAAGAGCATCAAATTCCATAAGAAAATACGTCGGGGGCAGCCTGAACCATGCTTTTGTATATAGGAAGGACCTGAATCACAAATTGCAAGAGAGTCACCCTGCCAACAGTAGAGAGCCACCTATGAGTCCAATGATTGACTTTTTGTCGAAGCTTATCGAGCAAGCTCTGCCAGAAAAGCATGGGCTGTCTTCCCACCACAATAGGGACACCCAAGTAAGTCAGAGGGAGAGACTCAATCTCAAATCTCATGATATTAGCAATCCTCCACTGAATAGGCCCAGGAGTGTTGAAGAAAAAAATAGAGGACTTGTGGTCATTGATTTTATGACCTGAGGCAGCTAAATAAGTATCCAAAGTGAGCCAAAAGGCTTCAGCTTCCCGAATTCGAGCTCTCCCAGCAAGGGCTGTATCATCAACAAATTGGAGATGGGAAAAAGTGGGCAGACCATTTCCCCATCGCCAACCCTGAATCAGATTTTGGGATACATGAGAATTGATAAGTCTTCCAATTCCCTCAACCATAATGATAAACAAATAAGGAGAAATAGGATCTCCCTGGCGAAGACCCCTAGAGGCTCCAAATAACTCAGACGGTTCACCATTAAGAAGGACTAAGAAGGAGGGAGTAGTGACACATCTCAAAACCCAGCTAACCCACTCCTGACTGAAGCCAAAAGCCAGAAGAACTTTCCGCAAGAAACCCCAATTGACTCTGTCATAAGCCTTAGCCATATCGAGCTTGATGAACGTGGCACACTCTCTAGAAGTACACATAGACTAGTGAATGGCTTTAGAAGCAATAACCACCCCATCCAAAATTTGTTTTCTAGCCACAAAACCCCCTTGTTCCTCAGAGATAACCATGGGAAGCCAAACTTTAAGCCTCTCCACTAGGATCTTAGTAATGATTTTATAGACCACATTACATAGAGCAATGAGACGAAAGAAGTCCAGCTGATTAGCCTCATCCTTCTTCAAAATAAGGACTAGGAAAGTAGCATTCAAAGCCCGGAGCACATCTTTGTTGGAATAGGACTCCTGAACCACATCTAAAAGGTCTTGATTGATGATATCCCAAAATTCCTGGTAGAACTCAATAGGGAAGCCATCAGGCCTCGGAGCTTTGCCCTCATGCATGCTGAAGACCACCTCCTCCAAGTCAGACATACAAATCGGCCACATAAGAGAGTCATTCATATTCTTGGTCACAACAAAGGGAATACAGGACAAGATCGTATTCTCCTCAATCACTGCTAGAGGCAAGTCATCTGAAAAGAGAGCAGAGTAAAACTGAATAGCTTCCCTGGACACAGCTTGAGAGGAGGTTAGATGTGTCCCATCAGAAGTAACAAGAGAAGAAATGTAACTCCTGTTACGTCGAGCCTACATAGATTTATGGAAAAATGCGGTGTTCTTGTCCCCTTCTTGAAGCCAGTCAACTTGAGCCTTCTGTTTCCAATAAATTTCCTCTCTAAGATCCCACTAAGCTAAATCACTAGAAGCTTGGGATTTTGCTATGCCAAGAGCTTCAGAAAAACCAAAATCCTGAATCTGCCTAGTGATAACATCCAAACGATCCTGAGCCCTCCTCTTCATGATGTGGAGATTACCAAAACAAGTCCTATTCCAATTCTTCAACTTCCTTTTGACATACTATAATTTTTTAGAGAAGGAGAACATAGCAGTGCCATAGGCAGGGCCACCCTGTCTCCACCAGTGAGCCATGAAATCATGGAAAGAAGAGTCTCGAAGCCACATCAGCTAGAACTTAAAGGGAGCTGGCTTCTTGGGGACAGCAACATAACTAGCCGTGAGCTTGATAGGCCAGTGGTAAGAGCCTCTCCAATCAAGAATTTTAGAAGAGAGAGAAAGAGAGCCACAATTCCAAAAGAAGGAAACCAGGAACTTGCCCAAGCGTTCTGAGATGGCATCATCTCCAACCCTTCTATTGTTCCATGTAAAGAGCCCATTAAGAGGTTTGACATCAGAGAGATGTAAAAGATCCATATTTCCCCGAAGAAGCGCAGAAGAAGAACCCAAGCGAGCCAGCCCACCATGCTTCTCCTCCATACTAATGACAGAGTTGAAATCCCCGACCACAATCCAAGGTGAGAATGGGTGAAAAATTCTGACATGCCTAATATGTGCCCAGAGCTTAATCTTGCTAGGGAGATCAATAGGGGCATACACATTAATAACAAGAATCCTCTCTCTAGTTTCCAGAGAAGAGGCCACCATTGAGAGAGTTGAGTGGCAAGAGATCCAGTAGAGAGGCGTAACTTTCCTAGGATCCCAAGAAATGGCAAGACCACCAGAGCTCCCCAAAGCACCAACACACTAACATTGCCCCAGAAACCAAATATTAGGAGCACATCTAAACATGGAATCCACTGAAATCTTGGTCTCCTGGATACAAAGGATATATGGAGAATGACCAGCCACTAGCTCATGAATAACATTTTGTCTGGGGATGCTATTCAACCCCCTCACATTCCATGAGAGAATAATCATTGAGTAGAGTGGGGGAAATGTTCATCCATGGTCTTTACGACCCCAGACTCTACTAGTAAATCTCCTGTAACTTTAATTTTTTCCTGATCCTGCTTTCATCCAACTCTTGAGGGAGTAGCAAAAGAGACTTTCTTAAATGGTCTTTGCATTAGACCCAAAGCAAGAGAAGATCCCTTTCCTCTACCATAGACAAATACATCTTTGACCAAATCTACCAGAAGAATATCCTTTTCCTGTGGAGTAGGAGAAACCACAAGGGCACCAGACTTAGGGCCAATAGGGGTCTCCGACTTCTGCTGAACTACAACATCCTGGTTGCCACAAAGAATAGAACTCCTCCCATTTGAGCTAGTAACCCCACACTGAGCATCTGCAGGAATGCCTTCTTCTATGACCATGTTGTCTAGCACCCCAAATTGATTAAACCCTGAGTCTACTTTCCGATCTAGATGAGGTCGCTTCTAACCCCTCCCCTTAGCACGGTTTTGAGCAGGGATAAAACCATCCTTATCAGGACTGGAAGTGTTTGTTGGCCCTTGCACCTGACTTGGAGTATTCATCTGAGCTTTCCCTTTACCAGTACTATCAGTCTGAACTTTCCCTTTTCCAGTGCTAAAAGTTTGACCATTCCCCTTACCATCATTAGCCATCCTTGGGCCTGAGAAGCTGCTAGGAGTACCATTGCCTTTAGAGGCTTGAGGGCATTGGCATTGTAAATGACCATACTCATGACAAATGTGGCATTGGAAGGGAAGGGATTCATAGTCTAGCTGCGGAATCCAAGAAGAAGAGCCTAGGAAAATTTCCAAAGAATCTGGCAAAGGATTATTTAAATCAATTTCAACACAAATACGAGCATAAGAAATAACCTTTTTATCCAGTGATTGATGTGCTATAGTAGCCGGCTTCCCAAGCAAAGCAGTAATTTTTTGAAGGATATCCTGACGCCAAAACTCCAAAGGAAGCCGCGGTAGGTGGACCCAAACAGGAACCCTCAAAGGGAGATCCTCAGCAGAATTGAACCCCGTATGCTAGGGTTTGACGAAAAGTCCCACATGGTCATAAAAATACAGGCCTCCCTAAAGACCCGGTCCCGATCTGACATGCAAGAGAAAGCCACCAAAAAGTAGCTATTACTAGCTAGCATAATATCCACATCACCTTCCACTTTCCACGAATGATGAATCCAGGCTTCCAGAGCCGACAGGGAAATTCAGATACCAAGAAACTTGCATATCAATGCATGTTTGGCCAAATATTCTACATCTTCTATTACTACCTCGGGAGGGATAACCATCATAGGCCAATCCTGGCTACGTAGAAGGCAACCATTAACTTTATTAAACTTCAAGCTCTCTCCAACATAAAATGTCTCCTTCGGCTGTGAACTCACCCTAGGAGAAGATCCACCACAAGCTGAGGCTCCAACAAGAATGAGACTCTTAGAAACCCCAGTTGCAGCCATAAGAGCCCAATAAACAAGCTCCCTCACAGCAAATCTACACAGCAACACCCAACCCTCGCACACCTCTAAATAAAACTGAGCCCCTGCAAAGTCCGTAGAAATGTCGTGAACGGCCAAAACCACGACAACAACTCGCACACTCCCACACAGCTGCACGAAATAGGCAAAGAAGGAAAGGTTAGCGCTAGGGCATATCCACAATGCTAGCATTTAGCAGGAATTATGCTACAATGCAGCTCTTGATTTGCCTCACAAAATCTTTTCACTAATTGCTCTACTATTCATATTGGCCATATCATACCTAGATCAATTTTTGTTATACCTTTTTCTCAACATTTAGAAATCAATTATTGTTCTTTTTAAGAAACTTTACTCTATAGATAAGATTGGATGGGCAGTAGATAGGCAATTCAAATCCATGCAATTGCCAATTTGGGTCTATCCTACTAGGAGAAAGTAGTTGTATACTTATGTCACTTTTGTTTTGTATGATTTTTTTTTTGTAGAGAGTGATTGAGACAACCGTATTTTATATAGTAGTGGGTAGAAGTATTACTAAAATTACTTGGGGACTCATGAGTGAGGGTTAGAGAAAATTCAACAAAAAAATGAGCATGTTATGATTTTAAAATTATTGATTAAATCTAATTTCTTGAACATATGTGTTATGCTTTCATTTAAGATTTATCTACTTGAATTATTTTCAAAAGCATTTGAAGTCAATAGGAATGTGGCACCTAGTATTGATTGAAAAATATTATACCAACTCTAGTTTCAATCTAAAAATGTACAATATGTTAGGAAGAATAAATTTACTATTACATAAAACAAAATCAATTTGGTAAATAATATAAGGTTGTCTAATGAATACCTTTGTAATGTATAAAGTAAAAATATTATTATAAATGTTCAGAAAAAGTATTAAATGATGAAGAAATTAAATATAAAGTCTAGTATAATGTATATAGACAAGTCTTTAGATAAAAATAGCCATCATACAAAAAGTTAAAAAATTAAGGTTTAATTTAAAATATAAAATTAAACTAATTGATATAAAAATCTGTAATATAAATGCTTCTATCATAATGTATTTACTGCCTTGTATAACTTCTAAATTTTTTAGGTTTTGTGTTTCTAAAAGAAGTAGGTCTAATATGTAAAGAACATCTAAAACATATATTGAATTATTAAAATAAGAGAAATTATTAGAATCAAAGAGCATTTGATTTAATCAAAAAGTTCATATTGAAGAGTCTTAAATGCAATATTTCTAAAATAGGAATATATATTCATCATTCAATATCTATAAACATATTTTATTTGAAAGCTCTCATTTTGATACAGGTAAGCAAAATCTTAGAAAAAATTCCTCATTTTGTTTTTGGGTTCAAAGTAGATTTCAACGCTTTTTCTATAGATGCAATTTGTATTTATGCTAAACCTATAATGCATTCAAAATATTTTGTGTAAACATCAGGTTTGAGTACATTGAGCCCTAATCACATTAAAATGGAGTTGCAAAAAGAAAGAAAAAAATATCTTGAATTGGAGTTAATGTTTCATCTTTCAATTCAAAGTAGATTTTAACTCTCGCTTATTGATAAGAAGTGTAATTATTCTTCACAGATAATATATTCAAAATGTTTTTGGCAAACATCAACTACATTGAATCTTATTCACATCAAAATGATGTTTCCTAAAGAAAGAAAGAATATCTTGTTGGAACTACATGGTATGTATACCTAAAATTAGTGGGTTGTCTGATTACTTTTGTGTTCAAACAATATAAACTAGCACTTGCACCCGAAGGAGGTGCAAGGGATACACCAATAGACAAGCAGGGTGCAAGTGTATATCAGATATCTAGCTTTCTATGCAAATGATGCCACAAAGAAACATGAACAAACAATATGATGTACAAAGTTATTTTTAAATTTTCAGATCAACACATTACAAGTATAAATATAAATGTAATGCATTTGTAGTAGGATAGAGGAATCAGAGGAATACATTCTACAATTATTAATAGGCCTCTAAATGACATTCTAATTTCAAAAGAGACAATGTTAGTAATGAGTTAGCTAAGTATGATTACGTAAGATTAAACATATTAAATTCTTTTTATCGTCGCAACTATAAGATGATTGGCCCTTAAACAGTTAAATTCAAAAGACTATTCAAATTAGAACAAAAGACAATTTAATTATGTAGATGATAATGACCGCTAAATTAGGAATACTTACTGTGTCCATTACATGAACAACCACCAACAATGTAATGGATAATTTGTTATTGGAACATGGGAAAAATAGATTTGAATAGCATGTAGCTAGACAAAAAAAGGTACGATATTTTATCAGCCCCACCAAGAGAACATTGATTGCGCTGCTACACGGGGCATTTTCGTAGCACATATGCAACATGATAATATATATGGGCCATATATATTAAAACATATAGTATACAATACAACTATGGTATAAAACTGCACAACATAATTGAAAATTTAAGACTTCTTGACCCATTGGTTTGGAAAAATAAGATTTGGTGCATAGAAGGGAAAGTGTGAATTTTTGTACCTTTTCACACTATAATGAGAGTTGTTGTAGTCGAGACTCTTCCTTTTTTCTTATAATTGTGTATGGATTATTTTTTATTCTCGAATATCGGTCAAAGGAGAATGATGGTTCTATACAAAGGTTGTCTAGTGACATAACTCTTGATATAGCGATAAAAGTCAAACCTTGTCTTTCTATCTTACCTATATCAATTGTCATTTTCTGAAGCATCAATCCTTAGGATTTATGTATGGTAATTTCCCATGCCATGGATAGTGGTATTTGTCTATGATTACCCAAGGATATGGGTGTTATAGGTAAACTTTTTGGGTCATGTTGGTTCCAAGGTGGGTCATTGTAAGCATCAAAACACACAACCACATATAGAGGTAGTTCAGGAGGTTTACAACCATTTGTATACACAATATCTAACACCTCGCCACGAGATCCATTGACAAGACCCGTTTTAATCCAGAGGTTTGTCATTAACATTGTTCATTGGCCTCTACACAACAAGATTTATTTTGGAAGTCTGTCAGACTCATCATTAATGTTTGGTTTTATGTGTCTTTTTACTGCAGTACTAAGTGCAACAGGAAGATTTAGCAATTTAAGCATTTTTCTGTTGTGTATTTCCACTAGGTTTTTTTTTGAGTAAAGGTGCATTGCTTGGTCAATTTCATTTTTTTCAGAAGCACATAGTGTTTTTCTTGTGTGTTGCATAAGTAATTCCCAATCTTGTTCAGTTGGTTCTATGTTGCGCATGTTCTGCAACACTCAACGAAAGTCAATTTGAGATTGAGTAGCACCCTGTTGGAGAGACATGGTTGTTAATGTGATAATTGTTGTGAATTTCTCCCATAGGTATTTGGAATTTGAGTGTGATACATAGATTGGTTTTTCCATAACTGGGGGCAGTTGTGCTAATTCACCAACAAGAATTATAGAATTACCTCCAAATCACATTTGTTGTCATTGAGGGAAAGCCTCACGTAATCTACTATCTATTTTCAGAAGTAATTTTGGTCCTATGAAACTAAATTCATCAATAAGGAGGTATGTTACATGTCTTGTGTCTTCCTGAAAGACTAATAGTGATTGTCCTCGTAGTGGTTGCATTTCTCTTATTGGTATTCTAAGGACCGCATGTATAGTTGAGGCATGTATGTTGAATGCAGCAATTCCTGTAGGAGCAACAGTGAGGAGAGGGTTTTTTTTGTCTGGTGATAAAAACCAAAGTGCATGTCTGATGCAATGTATCAAGTATGATTTCCCTATGCCTACTGTTCCTTGTATGATCATGTGGAGGAATTATCATTATAATGTTCTTTAATAATGGTAAGTGCTAGTTCTTGTTTGGGAGATAATGGGTATGGTGGAGTATGTCCTTGTTATATGGAGTGGTCATCTCTTTGGGACATCTTGTTTGTAGCTATGAAATGCTTTGCAATGTTGTGTAAGTGTGGAGGTATAGAACATTTATCCCATTTGTTGATATTATCAAAGTCACGTTGGCCAAGCATTTCAAGGGCATTAACATTTTCACCTATACCAAGTCCCATTTGTGATAGAAACTCCCATTCATTCATTTGAGTTGTATTTGTTGCACTTACTTCATTTGTATTGTTTTTGTTCTCATCATGGTCAACCTCTATATCGACCAAGCGATCAACGTGCCAGACATGGTAGTTATTTAATTGCATTTTTTTCCAATTGGCAATAATGTCATCTTTAGTAAGGCCGATATCTATAGAGATACTATGGTAATGCTTGTACAAAAGGAGCTCACTCCAGAAAAATGTCTCAAATTGTTCAGAATCCTCATTAGGAATACTATAGTAACACGGGAAAACATTGACAATTGCCTTCTATTTTGTAGTCTTCCACTTGCATCCTTTGCGAGTTGCTGAGAATGAGAATGTTCTGGCAGATTCAATTAATGGTGTCAATTCCATCTTAGAAGGGAATTGTATGTAGGAGTGCAAATAGCTTACTAGTAGCGTATTATCTCTTGGATTTTTTTATATTCAATGGAATACTTTTCGTCCAACATTCAGTGTTATAAAAGAGCGACTACAAATTACAAGGGGTAATTTTTTGCAGCATGTGGTAGGTCTCTTGTGCACCAATATCATGATCTACAACTATCTCCACCATAAATTTGTGATATTCTATGAGGGCGTGATCTTCACCTTCTTGTTGTTTGCATATGCGTGTAAGAATATCAATACAACTCTCTAATTTTCTTTCTGCCTTTGATGCATATTTGGCTATATATTTAAGAACTTGAGCATTTTTTATACAATTGGCTGGCAATCCATATTAGCTCTTCATATTGAGATCAGTTCTAGGCTTTGTATATTTAACAAATCATCATTCTGAGCTGGGGCATATGTTTTCTTTCCAGCCTCATCACAAGCCAAGGATGAGTTAGTACATTCAGACCAAGGTGCTTTGTATCGACACTCTACAATATTACCTTGCTCGTGTAGGCATGTTTCTTCAATACACTGTGTGTGTCATTGGACACAATTAACCAAATCCTCAAAGTTAGCAAGTGTACTTCTAGAGAAGATAATGGTTGTATCTAGCAAGCAAGGATCTTCTTGCACAGATCGATGGTGTGTGTTGTTCCTA
This sequence comes from Thuja plicata, assembly GCA_018584345.1. NCBI lineage: Eukaryota > Viridiplantae > Streptophyta > Pinopsida > Cupressales > Cupressaceae > Thuja > Thuja plicata. The sequence continues at coordinate 2,837,730 of MU223708.1, read as the reverse complement.
TTAGATGGTGTGCAAGGATTCCATGCACTAACATATTTGTCAAAGAATGACCTTGCTCGCTCCACTTCAGCGTGGTTCTGTCAGTCAATTCTATCCATGTTGGGTGAATTTGGAAGCCAAATGAACCCATGTATGTGTCCTGATACTCAATGTTTCCATTCATATCTATGCCAGTGGTCGGATGCAGAAAAGAATTTATCAATTACTTCTTCACGAAAGATTGTGAACCTTTGATGAAAAAAAAGGGATGCAGTATGTGGGTTGTTAATAATGTTGTTTGTGCACTCTGTATTATTTTGAAGGATAGATGGAAGGCCACCTAGAAATAGTCATTGTAATTCTGGCCATTAAGTATCGGTATCGCTAAATGTGAAGAATAGAGTTGGGGATCCTATCTGATTGATCATATTTCAAAGTTCACCACGACATTTGCTCCAATATGCACGGGTTCCCCTCAAGGAAGATCTAAAATGCATCAATTATTTAGCCGATTGAGTGTTGGGCAATTGTTGTATGTGGAGGTGAAGGCTATCAATGGTGGTTGGTATGTTGTCTTCTAGATTTTTCTTTACAAACAAAGAAGAAAGTCTTTGGCTTCGATGTCTCAACATTAGATTCAGTACAAAATAGCAGAACCATGGGTGGCTTCCATATCTACTATCATGGAACCTTATTAAGTGCAATACATAGTCATGCATCTCAACCTCTCGGTAGTGAGCCCGCATTGGTAATGCAATACTGTTTGGGAAGAGTGTAGGAAAAGCCATGTCTAGAAGACCCTCAATATTGTATTCATTTATTGGAGAAGGGTCAAATTCTGGCCAATGAACAAGGTTGTTATTTGAATCTATAATTTGCAAGGCTTTTTTGATGATATCTAACTCATGTCTTTTATTTGGTAAGTTAGCCATAAATGATGATGAGTACATTATTTCATTTTCATTTCATTCCTTACTAGGGATGGGTTCTATATCAGGTGACAACACATGTTCACAGTCAACATCAATGGTATGAAGCATGTTTGAAATGTCTATACTTGTATCAGGGAATTGTTGTAGAGATTCAACATCTACTTGAACATCCTTGTAGTATGGGTCATATTTGATCTTATATTGCAATGCAGCCCATACACGACTTGTACTTACATAACAATCATAATAGTTTCCATGTGTATGGAACCTCCGAACAATTAGGACATCCGACTTTGCAATTCTATGTGGGAGTTATTTAGCTATTGTTTTGATATCTTGTGGGAAGCTAATTGTGTGACCACAATATTTGTATTGTCCACCATGAGCATGGGTTACTTTCACTATTGGACTTACTCGTGCTATGAGCATCTCTTCAACTTGGGTTAGATTTTTTAATTCATATGATTGTTTTCCTAGGTCCATATTATTAGACGTTGAGAATCGATGTCTTCCTTTTTCATGAGCACATCTAGTACAAACTGGACCATAATCCATTGAAGTAGTATGTATCCTAGGGTAGCATTCATTTCAGACTTTGCATGTTTGCATGTTTGACAATGCATCTTTTCTATTGCGGAATTGTTTAGAAGCTATTGCAAAGTCTTTATCAGTGTGGGGTATGAGATGGTGTGAAGGAATAGTTTCTATTCTAGTTTGCATGGTCATATGTATGGCATGGTTTTTGTTTTTTTATTTGCATTGCATACGGAAACGAATACTTATGTCTTCTTAATGTTGAGCATAAAAGTCTCGATCTCTTCTCCATCGCAGTGTTTTTTTATTCTCAATTGCTGAGGCTGTAGTTTGATCATTTTGAGGGGAGTTCATTATCTACAAAAAATAAAACAACACATCTCAGTTTCATTGTTAAGAGAAAACTAATATGTGCAACGAAAGAAGAGTAGTATTCACGTGAAATGAAAGAGTAATAAACTGGTATTTATAGGGGTAGAGACTAATGTGTACATTAAGTATGTGCAACATGCATCATATAGAAGTAGGATGCTAAAAAGCAGTAGTAACATGAATTTTTACGGTGTGAGAGACTAATGTGTACATTGGACTTAGCTAAATGCAATTAAAAATATTTCAATTCACTAAATATATAGTCTTTTAAATATGTCTTTAAATAGCATAAACAATATTGGAGGCTTTAGTAGCCATCATTGAACACAAGTTGAATTGGATTGAAAGTGTTATAAGCATTATTTCATGAGAATAAGGAATGTGTACTATTTATAAAGTTGTATTTGATTGAGAGAGATGTTAGCATAATTTTTTTAATTCATGAAATATACAATATTTGAAATACATACATACATTTTAACGACTATAGTGAGATACTTCGCCACCAATAGAAGGAAAACCAAAAGTAGTAAGCATTTACACCATGTAGTAAGTTTATCTTAAGGTTTGTTAAATTAGTATAGTTATTCAAAGGATAATAGAAATTTAGTTCAAGTTCAGTTTACAATTTGAGCATTGCAGTAAAAGATTTGTGTCCTCTTTACGGTCCTGTTTACAATTTAGTTAATGGTGTTTCAATAGTTGTGTCTTGTTAAGAAATAAGGTTTACATTTAATAAATATAACGAGATTAGTTAGCTGAGAAGTTAATTCACGTAACAGGAAAAATAAGACTTCCTAAAATCATTTGAAACACAATGTAATATGAACCAAATAATGATAATATGATACTTATTTAATTTTACAATGTAAAACTTTATATAGTATTATGTTTTTGTTATTTACATTGCTTCTCAAAATCTTATTAGGAAACAAAAACTATTTAAATTCATGACATTTATAGTATTTCAAAAATATTTGTACACATTAGCAACAACACAGGTATAATTACAGACTTGTATGATTTTCCACATCATTGATTTGCTTGAGCAAAGTAGTGCTTTCTTCAACAAGATCTAGCACGACAACTTTGGTGATTGTTAACTTCAATCGACCTTGAGCACCACTTAAATCATATATAGCTGAGATGGTGAAGTGGAATTGTTTGAAAAAACCCTATTTGATTATTGTCTCAGCTTAAATATCTATTACTTTCTTGAGTTGGAGCATACATAATTCATGTGCAAACATACCAAGAGTGTGGGTTTTCGGTTCATCAAAAGAAATAGCCCAAAGCATGCCTATATGATCCACTAGCTTCAGCTAGAGTATGTACCTATAAAGGCAATCTGCAAATGTGGATTTGCACTTTGAACAAGTCCATGTGTTATCAACATTTTGTACAACTTTTTTCTTACATTGTCTACCATTTGAGCGAAGCAGGCAAGATGGATAGTAGACTGAATTTGATTTTATGAATTGAATTGTTGATTTTACCATGTACTGAAAAGTTTTGGTCACATGTGTAGTTTGTTCTTCAATTTTGACAATTTCTTTTCCTTGGGATGTGTAGGGGTACAACTATAGTTTGTGCAGGTGATGATATTATATCATTCCCATTCTGTTCAAACCACATTTTTAGTTTTTCTGTCTCATCTATGTTCGGGTTTATGAAGAGGTGGGTACTAGCCAAAGTGCTTATGACCTTTCCATTGTAGTTTGTGACTTTTCCAGTTTTAATTGCAAGAACAACAACATTGTTTAAATGGTACATTTTTTGGAGTTGTGCACCTTCTTTCTGAGTTGTAGGGCCCCATAAAGTTAAATTTATAGTAGATGAAGACATATCCATCAGTTTGATACTTCTTTGAAGAACTTTTGTCCCATCTATCCTCCTTATCGTAGAGCTTGGATCCACACAAATGACTATGCCAATAACATCAACAAGGCAATCGTTGGCCATCTGCAAAACTGTGTAAAGAGGTGTGAATGAGAACTGATGTTTTGGAAGTGTTGGGTCATCATCTACTAGAGAAACCTTCGAATCATCTTGCAAACAAATTCAATCTGGCTATTAAGTTTATTTTACAACCTATTTTTTGTCTTGATAGTGCTGCCTACTATTGTATATATAGCTCCTACCTTGATATTCATGTTATGGGTAGCTGCAATTTTGTTGAAGCAAGTGATACGTATCTCAGTTTTCTCACAATCTATAATATCAAAAGAGAAGACAGTTCCTTGTCCGTTTTGTGTTTTGTAATGGTGAATTTCCTTTTTCATCAAGTAACACACCCTTTTATAAGCCACCTTGTCTGGTATGGATTCAAGTTTTTATAGGAGTAATAGGAGGGTTGAGTTCTTTACTCTTTGAGGATGATGATATTACAAACATCACTCTTCGTGATAGGAGTTGTGAAACAACATCAGGCTATAGCACAACTGTCAACGATGAAGTTGAGATTGTCTCATGTAGTGGCAAGGCCCATTCTTTGAATATGTAGGTGGGTTCACCAATAATATCATGTTGCAAGTAAGTGATGTCTATGTCAAAGACGACAATCCACCTATATGAGTACAGTGAGTTCAAGTGTTATATATTGTAACACATCCTAAATGTTGGCTTCTTTCCTTCCTTCTCTCTCTCCTCTTTGATAAACTTCCACCAAGTGAGTCTAGACCCTCTAAGTCTTTCCTTAGCTACCTTTACCTTTTGAGCTTCTGTTATGCCATCACACTCACAGTGATTCTCTAGTCCTTCTATCCAATCTAGGACTATCTATGGTTCCATCTTTCCACTAAAGATAGGAACTCCTTATAATGCTTTACCACTCAAAGCCTTTAGTTCTTTCGAGAATGTTTCTTTAGTGAGGACAGGGTCAGCTTCAAGGACCTCATCATGTAATGCAGTCTCCTTACTCTTTCTTTCAACCTTACCCTTCACTTCCTCATTCTTTTCTTCCACATGGTCCACTTTGTGTTCCTATTGTGCCAATCTCTCTTTGAGCAATCTATTCTCTTCTTCTTTCTAATCTACCTTCTTTTCCAACTCTGAATTTTTCACCATTGTAGAATCTCCTACTGACTCTCCTAGTTGGAACATTCACCACAAGCCAAATATGATTGGCTTTGATACCAATCCGATAGAGACACTCCAAGGTGTTCTTGAACAAACACTATCTAGGACTCTACTTGTCCAAGCCTTCTAAAGATCCTAAACTCACTTCTAGGACCTCACAAGTCTTTTCTCTACTGGCCTAAGAATTCACTAACTCAACTCTATGAGTTTGTTTCCTTGTGCTTCACCTTGAGGGGTAACTATCATTAAGTGTACTTCAACTCTTCACTCCTCCTTGGATGTTTCCAAGTGAAACTTCACCACATTGTCATCATAGCTACTAAAAGGGGTGTATTAATCACTCAGACAACTAATTGTCTCCCAAATGTGGCCATTAGAAGAAGGCATCAAGGATTTTTCAATCGAGTTCAATATTAACTATAGCTTTGGCCTAATAGGCCTAATTGGTCTACTAGCATTAAACAAAGTGTTTTTCCCAATTCTTTCTCAAAATTTCCAAATAAACCCAAAACCTAACTTGACATTCAGATACCCTTTTTAAAGACCTTGAAGATTTTGGTGGTCTTAGGTTCCTAAGGCATCTGTACAGTAGATTCCTATAATGTAGGGTTAATAGGGCTAATAGGGCTATTTTTATGCAGTCCTCTGATTTCTAGTTGGAAATATACCTAAATGGATTGGAAAATGCCTAATCTAACTACTAGGCATCTATAGGACCTCTACCTTTCTGAAACCATGCTTGGTTTTATGCTTCCTGTCTTTCCCTTGCAATTGAAAATCAACTGTTCACTGTCATGCATCTAGCTGGGCACACTGATCTCACCTAGGGCATGATCTAAAAAATAGAAAGATTTCTCTTCTGAGATCCTCCTTCTACACAAAGAACCTTCAATGGCTTCCCTACCATATTACTCTGGGTAATGATAATTTGCACAGTGGAGAACTATGGGGGAGCCATAAAACCAAAAACAATCTAAACTACACCAGTAACTATGCTATCTACAAAAAAATTTCAAAAACTAATCTAATGAACTCGAATCAACTACACTAATGAATAGAAAATTCTTAGAAAAAATTCAACTACACTGATCCAACACCAACTCTCACATTTCAATCCACACAATCTCACTTAAACACAGTGCAAGTCAACTGTGTCTGCAAACCAGAACTCTGAGCTTCTATTCACATTCAAAATTATATTGCATCACTCTCTGCCTCAGGAAATAGGATCCTAGATTTATTAATATGCCTCACCCTTTATTGTGGGCCATTATGGAAACTACCCATAATGATGCCTCGAAAAGAATCCAATTCTGAAATTGTTGTCATGCAACATTAAAAGTTGCAAAAATGTTGTCAAGCAACATTGTGACAACTTTTACATCTTTTTGTAAAATTAATGCTAAGGGTCTCTAATCAACCTAGAATGTTGTAGAAACATCCTAGGAACTATTTTAATCATATTTCTACCCTTTCCCAATCCTTAAAGGATTTAAGACCCATTTTCCCATCTTTAGGCCTAATCTAACACTAAACACTATCAAAGCATTAAACATCTACGTTGGATTGATCCTAGTCTAATCCACCTAGGAACACACATGAAAGACCTTCTAAGGTAAAAATTAAACACTAATGACTTGGCTAAGGTCAGTACAAGCCAAAATTAAAACTAGCTTAGAGATTAGCCTAGGTGCTCCTGCACCATGGTTGAGTACATGATTAGACACAATAAGGACTCCCCCTCACACTTTCCACTTCCTTGTATTTACTTTAGATTTCTAAATGAGCATGTAAGTGCAATGCTGCCATCCATTCTTTTCAATACATATCTTTCCACTACAACATAACAGGCAAATTTTTCTTTCATCCCTACACTGCTGAATTATTTCTTGACACTTACATCTCTTCCTTGTTCTAATCCATGTCTACCTTGATCCACCCTTATTTTGCCAATGATGGGCCAAATAAGTTTCACACCCTGCATTGATTCCCCAAACCTTTAAACAAAACATTTCCATCATTATATTTGATTTCCTCAATTGCCTCTTCTCTAAATATTAACACTTCTTCTAGCTTCATTATTTTGTCCACATCAACATATTTTCTTGTCATACCTTGAGTAGAGTATATCTCTTCCCAGAACCTTTCTAGATCCATCTTGTAGAATGAACTCTCCATCAGCTAGATCTTAGGATCCTGTAATCTGGCACCCAATTCAGTGATAAATATAAATGGGCAGTACATCTCCCCAACTAGAACAATAGGGAGTCTTCTCTGTAACACAGAGAAATCAAAGTGGGGTAATTGTGCTCTAAGTTCTATATTTTCCCCTCCAACATGAACAAGTCAACCGTGTTTACCACACACATCTTTGGCTACCACAGTCCAATTCTTCCTCCACAGAAATGTAGGAGGGAATGCACCAGATCTAGACACTTTGATGTGAATCCAAAATTTGTTTAGATTATATGAATTTTTTCATTTGCATTGGTGGTTTGCAAATATCCGGGACAATATCCTTCACATATCTACTGCAACAAAGTGTCACTATGTCTTCTTCAGTAGATCATGGTTGCAACAACTTTTCCACACCATCAATATAAAATTAGGCAGTACTTGTATGATTGTTAAATTGCCCATAAATATGGATTCAATACTTTATTCCCTAGATAGTGTGAAGATGATGCATGGTGAAATAATTTCCAATGTTATGCAATGTGTTGATCTACAGATATTTCTACTTAAACTGTAATTGAAAAACCTAGAGAGGTAACATTCCTCACAAAGAGCGAACCACATAAAAGTATCTTTTTATTTTACCTCTTGAGTTTTCCTTCAGCATGAATGACATGGTAGCAGTGGGAGGAAATGGGTTGGCCGAAAAAATGTATAAAATACACTCTATCCACTTCTTTTTGGGAGTTCTCTCCATCACTTGTATTGTATTGGATTGTTAAGCATTTGTCTTGGGGAAATGGCAATTCTCGAACACAATTGCCTTTGTAGCATCCCCAAAAGTAGAGGATAGATGAAGAGTCACCTTTCTAATCATGTTCATCTTCCTCAAGTAAGAGATATGCAGAGTACGGATCTAGAGGTGGTGGGGATAGAATAGGGCTCTGTTGTTGAAGCTTGCCAATTTTTGCAGTTACAGAAGCTTTCTTGTAGGCAGATATAGATATTGTGGAGTACATTAATTGACCAGATCACATATATCAAATATTTTTTCACAACTTTGGCATAGTTTCTAATTCATATAAGAATATACTTTTTTGAGGCATCCCCGACCAAAATTTAACCTACAGTCAATGAGTCCTTGGTCTGCTAGTGAAGTTGAATGGTTCTCAATGATCCCACCAGGGATCAAGTCTCATTGAGTGCAAGGCTCCGACATCATAAAGGATGAGGCCAAGATCGTACCCTAGAAAATAAAGAAAATAAATTAACCTACAAATCTACAACTATGTTAGAAGACAGTTTCTAGCCATTCCATGTGGGTTCATTAAAATAGCTATAGTCGAAAGAATAAGAGACTGCAAGAGAACATACTTTTTGTTTATCTAGAGCTGTAATGGCAATGTAATGGTTAGTCTAGAACTTCTTAGATCGAGAAGATAGTCTCACTTGAAATTCTTACTTTTAATTAATTATGGGTATTTTTAAAACAACAAATTGCTGAAGTTGTATAGACAAATAATTAAAGGGCATATGGACAGGTTAAGTGAAAAAAAATTAAATGCAAAAAAATGTAGTATCAAGAAAGAAACTAAGTGCAGCGAAGGGTTTAGAACAAAATTTTTGTTTACCTAGAGCTATAATGGAAATATAATGGTTAACCTAGAACTTCTTAGATTGATAAGTCAATCTCACTTGAAATTCTTACTTTTAATTAATTTTGGGTATTTTTAAAACAACAAATTGCTGAAGTTGTAACGACAAATACTTTTAATTAATTTTGGGTATTTTTAAAACAACAAATTGCTGAAGTTGTATCGACAAATAATTAAAGGGTGTTTCCAAACAGGTTAAGTAAAACAAATTGAATGCAAAGAAATATAGTAGGGTGATACCACAATAGTGGGTTACACTTTTTTGCCTAAACGGACATTGAAGTCTACATTTTGAGAAAAACTTTCACATTCGGATGCATATTGTTGTTAAAATGTTTGAAATTGGAAGATGAAGTAAACTAGATTCTTTTAGGATTTTCTGTCTAGATTCTAAATATATTTTCTTAATTTTTTTTTTAAATTGATTTTAATGGTTTTTTTTTCTCCCACTAAAACTGCTATGTTGCTGAAAACGTCATTTTCAAAAAGGTACAATGACTTCGTACAACATAATTTTTTTTTCTAAAATAGATATCAATGTACTTTTTTCGAATTTGGTTTGGTAACATCCATACTGAGGGCATGCAATTGGTTTGATGACATTATCATGATTTTTGCATATTTTATGAATGTTTGAAGTAGAGTCAACTGTAATTTTGACATACCTTGACTGCGTAGCTGATAACTTGTTGTGTATTTATCGAAATTCAAAATTTCTTTTTTTGATAGAATGAAGACTCAAAGTTGGAGGGCACTGTTATTTTTAAAAAAAAAATTCTCTTTTCTACTATTTTTCATTGAACATCAAACTTGGAGGTTTATATTCGATAAAAAACCTACATTCAATGCACACCAATAAACATAGACTTAATTAATTAAAAAATTGTCAAATATATATTCATTAGAAAGCTCATCCAGAGTACTTGTTCGATGCAAAAGGAAACCTCCCTATACTTCCATTTGAGCCCCGCGCTTGAGCCCCAAAGCCATGAAAATTGTAGATTTTTGTTAGCCTTTGGAAATGACCTCTATTCAAAGACTTTCGATAGAAAGTACTTTCTATCGAAAGTACTTTCTTAGTTTAATGTCGGCATGGGTTGAAACCCACCAAAAATTTCACTTGTTAGTTTCGATCGAAACTAGCTTAGTTTTGATCGAAACTAGGCAAAAAAGGTAGTTTCGATAAAAAATAAGAATGTTTCAATTGAAATAATTGGGTACTTTCTATCGAAAGTAACTAACTAAATTTCCCACCTCACAGATTTTGTGAAGAATTTCTTCCTCCAAAAAAGTGTAACCCACTATTGTGGTATCACCCAGTATCAAGAAAGAAAATAAAGGCAGCAAGGGTTTAGAAGATGATTTGTATACGAATTTGTTTTTGAATTATGGTATATGTTTGAAAAGGTTTTGGAATAGGGAATAGGGTTTTTGATCTTAGATTTTGTATTAGATCGTGTGAGATATTGATGTGTAGATTTTGATAGAAGGGAGAAGTTTGATAAATGAGTATTTTGTCTTTGAGGTAAAATTATTTGTTGTTATTGATAGCAAAAATGAATTCATTTATGATATTTTTTAATTGTCAGGCAAAATATAATTGCCTTTTTTTTTAAAAAAAAAATGATATTTGTATAAGACCGTGTGAGAAATTGATGTGTAGATTTTGATAGAAGGGAGAACTTTGACAAATGAGTATTTTGTCTTTGAGGTAAAATCACTAGTTGCTATTAGTAATGAAAATGAATTCATTTATTATAAATTTTAAATTGTCAGGAAAAAACACAATTGCCTCTCTTTACAAAATGAGAGATTTGTCCTATGTTAAAACATATCTTATGTTGTTAGAGTTTTTAGTCTCCGTAGTTTTGTTAATTTTTTTGAATTTCTATTACTCTGTGAAGCTGGAATTTCAGCGGTCTTAGAAGTTGAAATCAAAGTTGGTTCATGTTTGGATATCAAACCTAGGAGGCTTAATCCATTGCAATTATTATTTGAAGTAGTACTAAATGAGATTGTGCTCACATTTGGTAAATTTTTCATCAACAATTAGGTTTCTTGAGGGTGTATTTATTTTAATTTATGTCGCAATTCTGTAGATTTCCTCTTTGATAACAATTTTAGAACAATTGTTATAAAACCTTCATTGTCTTTGGATGTTGTTCCTCATGAATCTTTCCACCAATTTTTGTTGGTTGCACCTCATTGCATTTTTTCACCCTTTATTTTTTACATGTGAACACTTGAATAATTTTCAAAGGAACTTATCAGTAGACTTCATTCTCATCTCTCATCTTGAAAATTAAATTTATTCTACATGCACTACTAGATTTTTGTTTCTTCCCAAGGGAAAATGTTTAGTTTGCTAATCCTAGACACTCTTTAGCATTCATCTAGGTTCATTCACTGTTGGCATAGGAGCTACTCCTTTTTGAGGGTATCTATCTCACTCTTTCTCTCCTTAATGGGTTTATTGATTATATATTTGTGACGAATGTAATCCTTTTGGGGTGATGTTGAGTTATTCTTCCATTACTTATACATGTTTATTTTCATGTATTCTCTCTTTTGGAAAGGAATTTTCCTCATAAGTTTTTTCTTTTACTCATTATGTGAAATAAATTTTGCATGTGGGTACCTAAAATAAAATTATTTTTTAGATCCATCATTACATTCATGTATTTATTCCTCCCTAGGTTTCACTTAAGGGGGGTTGTTGTGAATGAGGCTCATTGTCTAACTAGTGCTTATTTAGGTCCTAGATTGACACTTGTATTGTTATGTTTAATTGGGACACTTTTAGGGTATTTAATTTTTTTTGTCTCATATCATAGTCCATTATGACATTTGATGAACTATAACTGATTGAATGTTTGAAGATGACAAAGTTGATGATCACCAAGATGCAAAACGTATATGCAAGACATTAAATCAGTTAATGTATTGTATTGTCATTGATGTCAACTTGAAATGGTATGATTGCACATACACAAATTGTAACAACACTTAAAGTTTGGAAAAAGACAAATTTTTTGTCGTCGATAATCCTGTACACCGAGTGACAGTAAACCCCGAGGGACACTGAACCCTGAGGATAGAAGTTCACAGTGTCACCCGATGGATAGTGTTACACGAGCAAGTGATACCTGAGCAAGCATTACCGAGCTAATTGCAGTTGTCACCGAATAGAACTGAAGTTGATACCTGAGCTATCTGCAGTAGTCATCAAGCACAACTGAAGTATTGACCATAGTGAACTGAAGTTAGGAAAACAAAAAAACAACCTAGCTGGCAGGAGCTAATTATAGAGTTAACTGTTTGATTACTTTGTTTTCATTGATCAATTAAAAGCTAAATATAAGAATGATATTTAAAGCATGTTTTATTCCAAAAAACAAGGAGAGTTTTATAGATTAAAACTAAAGAAAGCATGGCGAGCTTTACGGATCAAGAAGTGATCAACAAAGTAAGCAAGAAGGACAAGAAATGGTGAAATCATGTCTATATAAAGATACAAGTAATTCATTATCAAAGAGAGAGGAGTGATGAAAAAATTTATGGTGAAGATAGAAGTCTTCATACAAATATGATCATACAAGCTGAAGAATAGAGCTAAGAATTCTGCAAACATCGAGAAACAGAGAAGCAACAACATTCACCAAGCAGAAAGAAGTGGAGCAAAGGAATTGAAGAGAACATTGATCAGAAGAGGTATTATGAGATTACAATAGATCTTAACATTTGCAAGATTAAGTTGTATTTATGAACAGATCATATACTTTTTCAGTTTAACCATTGATTTAGAAAATATTTTAATAGAGTAGGGTTTAACCATCCTTTATATATTGAGATACATCCCAAGGAGTATCAAAAGGTTTTCATGTTGACATCATAGTAAATTTTAGGTCAAGTGATAAATTGTTAGTGATAAATCCTCTAACAAGGTCGCACCTAATAGTGTGTTTGTAACCTTTAACAGTGTTGGATCTTCACCGAGCTCACTTCAGAAGAGTAAAAATTATCAGTTATCAGTCCCAAGTGGTTTTTCTCCTAACAAGGTTTTCACGTTAAAAATCCATGTGTCAAATGTGTATATGGTTCATTGCTTTGATGTTTTTCTTTACACATTACTAAAATAGGATTGATTGGTAAACACTAAGTTATTTACTGTATTTTGGTAAAGGTTAAGAAAAGATAGACTGCTATTCAGTAAAGCTAAAGGAAAGGATAAAAAGTTTAAACATCGAACAATATATACATGTTAGATTCACAGAAGGCATACATCTTGTAGGACTGAATATAACTAGAGATTTGATATTTGTGGTATAAAGTTTTGGGTTAATTTATTGGATTAATTATTGAGGCCACTGATTCACCCCCCCCTCTCTGCTATTCTAACAATTGGTATCAGAGCTTGTGTGCTTAGAAAGGGAGTTTTGAGACTCAATTTAAAGATCACAAGATGTGAAAAAAGGGATGTGCCTAAGTTGAACAAAGACAAATTTGCTTCATGGAAAAGAACGATAAGACTCCACCTATCAGGTATTGGAAATAATGTCAGTCAATACTTAGATACTGAATTTGTGTTACCTCCTAGACCTCTAATAGATGATCAATTGAGAGAAAAGAATGAAAAAAATTCTATGATGATAGAAATTTCTTCCTCACTCTACAATGCTAAACTTGAAGATGTCAAATCACGCACCACTGCAATGCAAATATGGGAAAATTTGAATCTAGTACATGGAGGAGATAAGAATGTGCTAAGATCTAAGGTAGAAAGCCTAAGAGGAAGGTTTGATGACCTAAGGATGAAAGGAGAAAACATCACTTAGTACAATTGTAGAATCAAAGAGGTAGTCAATGCTATCTGAGGGGTAAGACGTGTACTTGAAGAAGAAACAATGGTAAGTAAAATTCTAAGAACCTTAATGTATGTTTATTCTATTAGAGTATCTTCTATACTAGAAATGAGAACAATAGCAAATAAAAATGTTATTATAGATAGTTTAATTGGTAGAATTTTACATTTGAGATGAATAACTTTGAAAACAGTGTCTTACCAACTATTGAGTCTACATTCAAATCTTCTTTGAGAATAATTAAATTAATTCATAAACAGACTATAAGAAATGATAGTGAAAGTGATTGTGATGACCAATAAATTGATGAGATTGAAGCACTAATGGCTAGAAGATTGCAGAGAGGCAAAAGTAGATACAAAGGTAAATTACCATTGGTATGTTTTTATTGTAAAGAGATTGGACACTTTGCTGCTAGATGTCCTAACAAAAGAAAAGAAGATAGAAGCAATGAAAAATAATATGAAAAGAAGTTTGACAGAGGTGATGATAGAGATTACCAAAGCAACCGACAATCTAATAGAAGAGACAACCCAAACTACAAGGACAAAGGAAAGAAGGCTTGTTACCTGGCTGAGAACAAAGCTGAGAATACTGATACCAAGTGTGATGAAGATATTGAGGTAGTATTTGTTTCTATGAAGGATGATTCAGACAAAGAAGAAAGGTATGTTGAAACTGCACTCATATCTAAGGTTATTAAAAATGATGTCTGAATTATTGATAGTGGTTGTACTCACCACATGACTAGAGATAAGGAAAAATTTGAAACTTTTGAATATTATAATGGTGGATCAGTAAGAATGGGTAATGACTCACCTTTCTCGGTTGAAGGTAAAGGAACATTAATGCTGAATAATCTGATAAGATGTGAAAATGCATATTGGGTGAAAGGACTTAACTATAATCTATTGAGTGTTTCACAACTAAATAACACAGGACACCGAGTTATATTTGAGAACAAAAAGTCAAAGATACTTAATGAATCAGGAAGGTTGATCAAAACTAGTGAACAGACAAAAGGTAACCTATTCTATCTTGATGATATTAATACCACTTGTTTAATGGATAAAAATGAAGACATATGGTTGTGGCATAAAAGATTATGTCATGTGAATTTTTACAACATGGTTAGGATAAGAAATAAAAGGAAAGTAAGAGGCTTAGTGAGTATGTCAAAGCCAAACCATGTCATGCGTAAGAATTGTCAAAAAGGTAAAATGACAAAGTCTAGTTTCAAGAGAAAAACCTACACATCTAATGCTATTCCAGAGCTAGTCCATACTGACCTATGTGGACCAATGAGAACAAAGAGCTACTATGGTCGTAGATACTTCATTCTGTTTGTAGTAGATTATTCTAGAATGATGAATGTTATGTTCTTAACAGAGAAATCAGAAGCATTCAAGATGTTTAAATGGTATAAAGTGATAGTGGAAAAACAAAGTGGAAAGGAACTAAAATGTTTAAGATCAGATAGAGGAGGAGAATTTATTTCTGATGAATTCACTAACTTTTGTAATGAGCATGGAATTCAAAGACATGTTTCTGCTCCCAAAACACCACAACAAAATATGATTGCTGAAAGAAGGAACAGATCCATTGTTGATTATGCGAGAACACTGATGATTGAGAAAGGCATCACACAAACATTCTAGAGAGAAGCTATCAGTACTATTGTCTACACATTAAACAAAGTTCAATTGATGAAAGACATAAATAAGACACCTCATGAGCTATGGTATGGATACACACCCAATGTAAGTTACTTTAGAATTTTTGGAAGTCAATGTTATATTTTGAAAGATGATATAAATGGAAAGATTGATAGAATATTTCTAGGGTATTCTACCAAAAGAAAGGCTTATAAATGTCTTAACAAATCCTCTAACAAAATCATTGAGAGTGTAGATGTCAAAGTGGATGAATTTTATAAGAAAAATGATGAGGAAAGAAGAAAAGAATCGGAAGATTACAACAGGTTTGTCTGTAGTGATTAACCTGACACTCTGCCTGAGAAATAATGTATCGCTCCCGAGTGATAGAACAATGCACTCAAGCACCAGGCTGCAAACACCGAAAATAAGGAAATTACTCACAATGATGTACTGAGTGATGAAGAACAAAATGAATGTCAAGATGATGAACAAAGAGCTGAACCGGTACTTGCCAAGTATGTCAGAAGACACCATCCAAAAAACCAGATCATTGGAGACAAAAAGGCTAGAATGAGAACAAGAAGTAAAAGTCACTGAACACTAGATGTTTAATTTGTGATTTTGAGCCTAAATCTGTCAATACTGCACTTGAAAATGAAGAATGGGTCAGTTCTATGAATGAAGAAGTAGAGAAGATTGAGAAAAATAGAATATGGATATTAGTACCTAGACCAGATGACAAGAATGTCATTGGTACCAAGTGGATATTGAGAAAAAGGCTAAATGAGAATGTAGAAGTCACAAGGAACAAAGCAAGACTAGTAAGAAAAGGGTATGCACAAGAACAAGGTATTGACTATAGAGAAACCTTTGCACCCGTTTCTAGGCTAGAAGGAGTAAGAATTCTACTTGCTTATGTTGCTTACAAATGATTCAAGGTATACCAAATGGATGTTAAATATGCATTCCTAAATGGAATACTAGAAGAAGAGGTATACATTGAACAACCAAAAGGGTTTGTTGATTCTAACAAGAGAAACATGGTTTGTAGACTACAAAAAGCCTTGTATGGATTGAAACAAGCACCAAGAGCATGATATGAAAGATTTCACTCCTATCCCATAAGTATTGGATTCATAGGAATAAGTGAAAACAATAATGTGTATTTAAAATAACATACTAATGATAACATTCTGATTACTGAAATATTTGTTGATGATATCATATTTGGAGGTAATGATATGTTATGCAAATCATTTTCTAATGAAATGAGCAAAGAGTTTGAGATGTCAATGTTTGGAGAGATCAAATTATTTCTTGTTCTACAAATTATTCAACAGGATGCAGGCATCTACATCATACAATCCAAATACATCAAGGAAGTTCTCAAGATATTGAAGATGTATGAATCCAAGCCAGTTGGAACACCTATGGAAACCAAATGCAAGCTGACAAAGGAAGACAAGTCAACTGAGGTAAATCAGACACTATATAGATCTATGATTGGAAAACTCATGTATGTTGTACATACTAGACCAGATATGGCACATGCAGTTGGAATAGTTGCAAGATTCTCTTCTAATCCCAAGGAATCACACATGACTGTTGTCAAAAGAATTCTGAGATATCTAAAGAATACCAAAGACTATGGTCTGTGGTATAAAAGAGAAGGCAAATTTGAGCTTCAAGTCTATACAAATGTTGATTGGGCTGGAAACATAGATGAAAAAAAGAGCACAACAGGAGGAGAATTATTCATAGGTGACAGACTTGTCACATGGATAAGTAAGAAGCAAGGATGCATCTCACAATCCACTACTGAAGCAGAATATGTGGCTGCTGCTGCAAATTTATCTGACATTGCATGGATGAAAAAATGACTGGAAGGTATGAATATGAAAATTATTGAACCAATGATTATCTATTGTGATAATGCAAGTGCAATAAACATTTCAAAGAACCCTGTCATGCATGCTAAGACTAACCATATTTCTATCAAGTATCATTACTTAAGAGAACAAGTGCAAGAGAAAGAGGTGATACTGGAATATGTTCAATCCAAGGAACAATTAGAAGACATATTCACAAAGCCATTGCCTAAAGATACATTTGAGTACCTGAGGAAGAGACTAGGGGTCTGACCCTTGTCTACTGGTCTCTAAGCCGACTAGGAGGCTGCATCAGCCTACACATTATTAGAAGAGCATTCATGTTGATTTAAGCAACGAGATGGACTACAAAGATATATCAGTACATGATAAGGTACTTATCTACACCAAACACCAAAGTTAGTGTATTGCTGATGGAGAGGAAATTCAAGGAATATATTAGAAAGAGAGAGAGAGAGAGAGAGATTTAGTTTGGCATTGCTATCAAAGGGAGAGAAGTATTCAAAGGGAGATGTACTTAATGAATATGGAGAGAAGTATTGAATGAAATATATTGCTTTTAAAGGGAAAAGAGACATGAAATCTCTATCATAATGATCTATCAAGGAGAAGAACAAGCAAAGGGAGAGAAAAAATCAAATAAATATTCAAGGAAACATCCATCTAAGGGAGAGAATTGAAAAATTTAACACTGCATATCTATCAATAAAAGAGAGAAGAGATTCTACAATAAAGGGAGAGATAGAATCAAAATTTTCTACATCTATCCAGTGAAGGGAATGAAGAATGAAGGTAGTACTCTGCAAGAATCAAATCTAAGCTAGAAGAGCTTACCGTGAGTCATACATTTGTATTGGTTATAGAAAAATAAGTTTGGTAGAGATTGATGAACTACAACTGATATATTTCATATTGTATTAGTAGTATGTAATATGTTTCCATCAATGTCAAAGGGAGAGATTGATGAACTATAATTGATTGAGTCTTTGAAGATGACAAAATTGATGATCACCGAGATGTAGAAGGTATATGCAAGACATTAAATCAGTTAATGTATTGTATTGTCATTGATGTCAACTTGATATGGTATGATTGCACATACACATATTGTAACAACACTTAAATATCTAAAAAGACAAAGTTTTTGTCATCGGTAGTCATTTACTTTGAGTGACAGTAAACCCCGAGGGACAGTGAACACCAAGCATAGAAGTTCATAGTGTCACCCGACAGATAGTGTTACCCGAGCAAGTGATACCCAAGCAAGAATTACCGAGCTAACTGTAGTTGTCACCAAACAGAACTGAAGTTGATGCTCGAGCTATCTACAGTAGTCACCAAGTACAACTAAGTGTTGACTGATGGGAACTGAAGTTAGGAAAATGACAAAACAACTTAGCTAGCAGGAGATAATTATAGAGTTAACTATTTGATTACTTTGTTTTCATTGATCAGTTAAAAGCTAAAGATAAGAAAGAGATTTAAAGCATGTTTTATTCTAGAAAACAAGGAGAGTTTTACGGATTAAAACTAAAGCAAGCATGGCGAGCTTTACGGATCAAGAAGTGATCAACGAAGAAAACAAGAAGGACAAGAAACAATGAAATCATGTCTATATAAAGATACAAGTAATTCATTATCAAAGAGAGAGGAATTCTAAAGAGAACTCTGGTGAAGATAAAAGTCTTCATACATATCTAATCATACAAGGGGAAGAACAAAGCTTAAAATTCTTTAGACACGGAGCAAAAGAGAAGCAACAACATTCACCAAGAAAAAAGAAGTGGAGCAAAGGAATTGAAGAGAACATTGATCAGAAGAGGTATTATGAGCTTACAATAGATCTGAACATCTACAAGATTAAGTTGTATTTATGAACAGATCAAATACTATTTCTGTTTAACCATTGATTTAGAAAATCTCTTAATAGAGTAGGATTTAACCATCCTTTATATATTGAGATACATCCCAAGGAGTATCAAAAGGTTTTCATATTGACAACATAGTGAATGCTAGGTTAAGTGATAAAGTGTTATTGATAAATCCTATAAGAAGGTCACACTTAACAGTGTGTTTTTAACCTTTAACAGGGTTGGCTCTTCACCGAGCTCACTTCAGAATAGTGAAAATTTTGGGTTACCGGTCCCAAGTGGTTTTTCCCTTAACAGGATTTCCACATTAAAAATCCATGTGTCAAATGCGTATATGGTTCATTGCTTTGATGTTTTTCTTTACACATTACTAAAATAGGATTGATCGATAAACACTAAGTTATTTACTGTATTTTGATAAAGGTTAAGAAAAGATAGACTCCTATTCGGTAAATCTAAAGGAAATGATAAAAAGTATAAACATTGAATATTATATACATGTTAGATTCACGAAAGACATACATCTTGTAGGAATGAATATAACTAGAGGTTTGATATTTGTGGTATAAAGTTTTGGGTTAATTTATTGGATTAATTATGAGGCCACTAATTCACCCCCTCTCAGTTATTCTAACAAAATTTTCCATAATATTATTACATTAGGTTATTTAATTTTTATGTATCATGTCATACGATTGTGACACTTGTTATAATTTAATATTGTCTTATCTTTGTGATTTTCTTATATAAGAAATAAATATCGTATACATCATTATTGCATCCTATAATCAAGCATTCATTCCTTTCTACTCTCTTATAGAAGGTTACTTCTAGTTCTATAGGTGATCCCATCTAGTTGAGTTTGTTGTGCAACTCAAACATGATCTTGGTGTATTTACCCTTGGTATAAGAGCTACATCTTTTTTGGGTATTGATGTCACTCGTTCTCTCCTATAGAGGTTTATTGATTGTGTATTTGTGATGGATGTTTTTCTTTTAGGGTCATATTGATTTATTCTTACATTACATATGAATGTTTACTTTCATGTATTTTCATGTTTATTTTGTCTTATAATCTTAGACACTCTATAGCATGTTGATCTTGGTGTATTGACCATTGGCATAAGAGCTACTTCTTTATGGGGTATCAATCTCACTCTTTCTATCCTATAGAGGTTTATTGATTTTATATTTGTGATGGATGTAGTCCTTGTAGGGTCATCTCTAGTTATTCTTGGACATTAATCATTTATTCTCTCTTTTGGAAAGGGATTTTCTTGACAATTGTTTTTCTTTAACTCGATATGTGAGAGATATTTTGCATGTGGGTACTGAAAATGGAATAATTTTTTAGATTCATATTTGCATTCTTAAATTATTTTATTCTTCCCTAAGTTGCAGTTAAGATGGGTTCTTGTTGTGAATGAGGCACATTGCCTAACTAATGCTTATTTACGTCCTAGATCATTCACAGTTGTATTGCTATTTTTACCTGGGACACTTTTAGGGTATTTAATTTTTATGTCTTATGTCAAATGATTGTGCCATTTGTTGCACTTGTTATAATTTTATATTGTCGTATCTCTTCGCCAAGTTCTTAGATAAGAAAGAACTCTCTTATACTTCATTATTGTATCCTATAATCAAGCATTTTTACTTTTCTGCTCTCTTTAGGAAAGTTACTTGATGTTTTATAGGCAATCCTATCTAGTTGAGTTTGTTGTGTCACTCACACATGATCTTCCCAACCTTAAACTTCAATTATTAATCACTTAACTTGATTCTTGGATAAGGGATTGTGATACAAATCTATGATGAGCTCAAAATAAATATTTGAAAAGATAGAGAAAAAGGTACTAATTGTAAATTTAAAATAATAAAAATTCTCACCCACTTTATGGTTGTGTCAACATGGTGTATTCAAATTAACTATACTAATTATACTTAGTTTTATTATATCTATACAATATTTTTAAATTAGAGTTTATGGATTCATCATTTAGTCTAAAAAATTCAAGAAAGAGGATATAAATTTTTACATTAAGGAAAGTTTTCCAATTTCTTACCACAAGGTTAGACTTAATTTTAGAAGAATTTAGTTTTATATTATTAAAAAATGTGAACCAAGGACAGTCCATATAGAAGCAATGGAACTTTTTTACGGAGAAGCATGAGTTCTTTCAGCATAGGCAGCAGATTGAGATTGCTATCCAGTTCCAGAAGAGCACTTATTATTATTATTATTATTAGTGGCCCAACAGTTTCCCTTTATGAACTTCAACACCTTGGCTGTGACAAAGTTGATCTCTATTTTTTAGGGAGAGGTGTCTAAAGTCCTTTTCCCTAACCCTACCCTCTTGGACCTCCACATTTAGATTGAAGAAATTTCCATGGACTGGTTTTTATTTGGGAAGGTACAAAAATCCTTGCATGGCGAATCTAAGCCGCATATATCAAATATTGAATGGCTCACAAGAGAACTCAAAATCGATGCTCTAGCAGGGCATAAATCTCACATGAATGGCAGGGACAAGCAAACCCAATAATGAACAAAAATGAATCTCATCCTGCCTCATACTTTGCAAGCAAAAAATATGCTATAGGGATTTCAAATCCTTTCATGACCTTGGAAAAATTGGATGGTATTACTCATTCTCCTTATCTGGATAAAAATATCACTCGGCAAACCCTTTATGATTATAGATAGATAAATTCCCCTATAAAGAAGTCTGGTCAAGTCCTCCAGCAATGGGCTGCATCAAAGTTACAAAAAAAATCGAGGACACACATGGATAGTCATTTCAAAAAAATATTTAGCCCTCAAAAAAACACAAGGGAGGATGCGAATAGGGTTCATATCGATACCCACAAAGCCCTAATGATAGAACATAATACAAAGAACAACAAAGGTGAAAACTATGACAATCTACCAGAGTTGACAAAGATGCCAACTCCTAAAAATGGTTTCCGCAAGGATTATTTTGACTTTACAAAATATGCTCAAAACCCCACAACAAAAATTCCCACTATAGTAATTAAAGGAGCCAGGATGTGACTTGCAGTATGCACAAAAATAGAGAAAGACAGATGAACAAACCCTATACCACATGATGGAATAAAGAGTCAACAAATGGAACACCAAGGTTTGCTACAGGGGCTAATGCAACACCAGTAGGAACAAAGAACAATCACAACAAGCCAACCCTCATTGGCAAACCCACAAGTGACAAGGAGTCATCAACCATTATTATCAGCAATGATATCTCCAACAAAATTTGGGAACGTTGTGAATCTCATGACATATATGCAACTTGGGAAGGGGCGTCCGTCCACATCTCGGTTGTTGCAAACCGGTTTAATGCAACCCTAGACACACATGTAAGTATAACTATTATAAATAAAAGTACTTTATTTTTAGACTGCTCATCTAAAGATTTAGTGGAATTAATTCTCGAATCTAAAAATATTTTCTATAAAGGTTTTAGTGTAATTTTTTAAAATGGAAGCCTAATTTCAATAGTAATGGTAACACTAACATAAACCCACTTAAATAGATTTGTCTCAAAAACTATCTGGTGGAATTAATTCATCATAGTATCTTAAGAAGGATAGGTAAACAAATAGTATCTTAAGAAGGACAAGTAAACAAATTGGTACTATGATTGGCTTTGAACACAACTATATGGTAGATTCTGATGTCAAAATACTTGTGGAAAATATTCTAAAAAATTTAAACCCAATCAAAATTATAACAAACCATAGTATATATGAATTATAAATAGAGATATATAAGGGCACTATTGGAAGTTTTGACATCTTCGTTTTAGACTCTAATGATGATTTTGAGGCTATCCATCATACCTCCAACCTCTTCAGACTTCTAGAAGATTTCATAAACCCCAAATACTCCTGAAATAACTTTGTTACCTCTAATAAGCTCTCTTTTCTATCCTCTCCCTCCTCGAAGCATAACCTTCCATCTACCCCTCCATCCAAGAAATCTGACCCCCATCTCCCCCTCTTCTAACAACATTCTGGAAGAAGGTGAGATTCCTTCGCCACATCCGATTCCTCAATTGCAGCCTCCAAATGTTGAAACTAAAATCCACTTGGAACCTATCCCCCAAGCAATGGAGGATTGGGAGCCCCTAATTGATCTCAATGCACCTATCTTACCCTCGGAGATAGTTTTTCAACCCATCCCAGCATCATCCCAGCATCATCCCTACCATTATCCTTCAGGAGTTTAATTCCTTCGTATGCTACCCCAATCCCCGAGTTCTGATTTTCCGATGTCAAATCCTAATTCCAATACCGACCCTATCTCTCAATCTAGGGTTAATACTACTATTGAAGAAATTCTCAATGGTAACAAAGACATGGTAAAAGTACGGAACTGTGTCACACTTGGGGACCATTTGACATGTTTCAGCCGGACATGTTTCGATTGGACATAAGTGGCGCACATGCGGCGCCAAGTGGCATCCATGTGGCAGAGGGGTTCCGGCCAAACCTGGTCCGGCCAAAACAGTTTTGGTCGGACAAGGTTCGACCGGAACCCTCAAAATCTATATAAACCCCAAAATTTGGTTAGAGTGGCTCATTTGCACTGAGCGCCTTCCACGATTTGAGGAGTGGAATAGGGGTACTTCGGTCGAAAATAGGTAGGAATTTTCCTTTTGTTTTTTTTAAATATTTTTCAATGTTTTTTAATTTTGTTATGTTAAATTAATATAATTTTACTATTATTTGATGTTTTTTGTTTTTATTTTGTTATTTATAATTTTGGAAAATATAAAATATTGTTTAATGTAGATTTAAATTTATTTTTTAGTTAGAATCATATGTTAGTTAGTTAGTTAATTAATTTAGTTTTATTACATGTTTCAAAACATTATAAAAATGTTACAAAATATTAGAAAAATGTTACAAAACATTAGAAAAATGTTACAAAACATTAGGAAACTATTACAAAACATTAGAAAAATGTTACAAAACATTAGGAAACTATTACAAAACATTAGGAAAATGTTATTTAGTT
>MU223708.1:2792872-2805413 GCA_018584345.1 Thuja plicata | reverse complement strand
AATCAACTACACTAATGAATAGAAAATTCTTAGAAAAAATTCAACTACACTGATCCAACACCAACTCTCACATTTCAATCCACACAATCTCACTTAAACACAGTGCAAGTCAACTGTGTCTGCAAACCAGAACTCTGAGCTTCTATTCACATTCAAAATTATATTGCATCACTCTCTGCCTCAGGAAATAGGATCCTAGATTTATTAATATGCCTCACCCTTTATTGTGGGCCATTATGGAAACTACCCATAATGATGCCTCGAAAAGAATCCAATTCTGAAATTGTTGTCATGCAACATTAAAAGTTGCAAAAATGTTGTCAAGCAACATTGTGACAACTTTTACATCTTTTTGTAAAATTAATGCTAAGGGTCTCTAATCAACCTAGAATGTTGTAGAAACATCCTAGGAACTATTTTAATCATATTTCTACCCTTTCCCAATCCTTAAAGGATTTAAGACCCATTTTCCCATCTTTAGGCCTAATCTAACACTAAACACTATCAAAGCATTAAACATCTACGTTGGATTGATCCTAGTCTAATCCACCTAGGAACACACATGAAAGACCTTCTAAGGTAAAAATTAAACACTAATGACTTGGCTAAGGTCAGTACAAGCCAAAATTAAAACTAGCTTAGAGATTAGCCTAGGTGCTCCTGCACCATGGTTGAGTACATGATTAGACACAATAAGGACTCCCCCTCACACTTTCCACTTCCTTGTATTTACTTTAGATTTCTAAATGAGCATGTAAGTGCAATGCTGCCATCCATTCTTTTCAATACATATCTTTCCACTACAACATAACAGGCAAATTTTTCTTTCATCCCTACACTGCTGAATTATTTCTTGACACTTACATCTCTTCCTTGTTCTAATCCATGTCTACCTTGATCCACCCTTATTTTTCCAATGATGGGCCAAATAAGTTTCACACCCTGCATTGATTCCCCAAACCTTTAAACAAAACACTTCCATCATTATATTTGATTTCCTCAATTGCCTCTTCTCTAAATATTGACACTTCTTCTAGCTTCATTATTTTGTCCACATCAACATATTTTCTTGTCATACCTTGAGTAGAGTATATCTCTTCCCAAAACCTTTCTAGATCCATCTTGTAGAATGGACTCTCCATCAGCTAGATCTTAGGATCCTGTAATCTGGTACCCAATTCAGTGATAAATATAAATGGGCAGTGCATCTCCCCAACTAGAACAATAGGGAGTCTTCTCTGTAGCACAGAGAAATCAAAGTGGGGTAATTGTGCTCTAAGTTCTATATTTTCCCCTCCAACATGAACAAGTCAACCATGTTTACCACACACATCTTTGGCTACCACAGTCCAATTCTTCCTCCACAGAAATGTAGGAGGGAATGCACCAGATCTAGACACTTTGATATGAATCCAAAATTTGTTTAGATTATATGAATTTTTTCATTTGCATTGGTGGTTTGCAAATATCCGGGACAAATATCCTTTACATATCTACTGCAACAAAGTGTCACTATGTCTTCTTCAGTAGATCATGTTTGCAACAACTTTTCCACACCATCAACATAAAATCAGGCAGTACTTGTATGATTGTTAAATTGCCCATAAATATGGATTCAATACTTTATGCCCTAGATAATGTGAAGATGATGCATGGTGAAATAATTTCCAATGTTATGCAATGTGTTGATCTACAGATATTTCTACTTAAACTGTAATTGAAAAACCCAGAGAGGTAACATTCCTCACAAAGAGCGAACCACATAAAAGTATCTTTTTATTTTACCTCTTGAGTTTTCCTTCAACATGAATGACATGGTAGTAGTGGGAGGAAATGGGTTGGCCCAAAAAATGTATAAAATACACTCTATCCACTTCTTTTTGGGAGTTCTTTCCATCACTTGTATTGTATTGGATTGTTAAGCATTTGTCTTGGGGAAATGGCAATTCTCAAACACAATTGCCTTTGTAGCATCTCCAAAAGTAGAGGACAGATGAAGAGTCACCTTTCTAATCAGGTTCATCTTCCTCAAGTAAGAGATATGTAGAGTACGGATCTGGAGGTGGTGGGGATAGAATAGGGCTCTGTTGTTGAAGCTTGCCAATTTTTGCAGTTATAGAAGCTTGCCTGTAGGCAGATATAGATATTGTGGAGTACATTAATTGATCAAATCACATATATCAAATATTTTTTCACAACTTTGGCATAGTTTCTAATTCATATAAGAATATACTTTTTTGAGGCATACCCGACCAAAAGTTAACCTACAGTCAATGAGTCCTTGGTCTGCTAGTGAAGTTGAATGGTTCTCAATGATCCCACCACGGATCAAGTCTCGTTGAGTGCAAGGCTACGACATCATAAAGGATGAGGCCAAGATCATACCCTAGAAAATAAAGAAAATAAATTAACCTACAAATCTACAACTATGTTAGAAGACAGTTTCTAGCCATTCCATGTGGGTTCATTAAAATAGCTATAGTCAAAAGAATAAGAGACTACAAGAGAACATACTTTTTGTTTATCTAGAGCTGTAATGGCAGTGTAATGGTTAGTCTAGAACTTCTTAGATCGAGAAGATAGTCTCACTTGAAATTCTTACTTTTAATTAATTATGGGTATTTTGAAAACAACAAATTGCTGAAGTTGTATAGACAAATAATTAAAGGGCATTTGGACAGGTTAAGTGAAAAAAAATTAAATGCAAAAAAATGTAGTATCAAGAAAGAAACTAAGTGCAGCGAAGGGTTTAGAACAAAATTTTTGTTTACCTAGAGCTATAATGGAAATGTAATGGTTAACCTAGAACTTCTTAGATTGATAAGTCAATCTCACTTGAAATTCTTACTTTTAATTAATTTTGGGTATTTTTAAAACAACAAATTGCTGAAGTTGTATCGACAAATACTTTTAATTAATTTTGGGTATTTTTAAAACAACAAATTGCTGAAGTTGTATCGACAAATAATTAAAGGGTGTTTCCAAATAGGTTAAGTAAAACAAATTGAATGCAAAGAAATATAGTAGGGTGATACCACAATAGTGGGTTACACTTTTTTGCCTAAACAGACATTGAAGTCTACATTTTGAGAAAAACTTTCACATTCGGATGCATGTTGTTGTTAAAATGTTTGAAATTAGAAGATGAAGTAAACTAGATTCTTTTAGGATTTTCTGTCTAGATTCTAAATATATTTTTTTAATTTTTTTTTAAATTGATTTTAATGTTTTTTTTCTCCCACTAAAACTGCTATGTTGCTGAAAACGTCATTTTCAAAAAGGTACAATGACTTCGTACAACATAATTTTTTTTTCTAAAATAGATATCAATGCACTTCTTTAGAATTTGGTTTGGTAACATCCATACTAAGGGAATGCAATTGGTTTGACGACAATTATAACACAAGGTATGAATCAGGAAACCTACCAAAAAGAAAAACTTATTAAAATTGAATTGGAGGACATCTTAGCTAACAAAGAACTATTCTGGAGGCAGAAATCTAGAGAGATATGGCTTAATGCAGATGATAAAAACACAAAAATTTCACAATAGTACCAATGCTAGAACACACATTAATAAAATAACAAAAATCACCAAATCAGATGGCACGATAACCGAAGAACCCAAAGCCATAGTTGAGGAGGCTATTAAGCACTTTAGCACCACCCTTAATAATAATGAATCCTCTAATATGACTAATCAGAATCTACTCCTTGACAACATCCCTAGAATAATAAACCAAGATAGCAATAAGGCTCTAAAAGCTAAATTCACCCTGGAAGCAATTAAAATGTACTAGAAAAATGCAACCGAATAAAGCATCTGGCCCTGATGGCTTCCCAAGTATGTTTTTCTAAAGCTGTTGAGAATTCTTTTGCAAGGAGGTTACATTTTCCTTAGAAGGAGTAAGGAATTTAGGTAAGCTACTCAAAGAAATCAATAATACCTTCTTAGTTATAATCCTAGAAAAAGACAAAGTTGAAAGCTTTAATGATTGTAGACCTATAGCCTTATGTAATACAATCTACAAGCTACTATCCAAGATGCTAGCCAATAGAATGCATAAATGCTTTCTTTCAATTATCAGTGAAGAAAAAACCAGATTTGTAGAGGAACGATCCATCTACAATGGGGTTATCCACTCCACCCAAATGAACAAAAAACCCATCTTTTTTATTAAACTTGACATCAGTTAAGCTTATGACATAGTAGACTGGAGATTTTTATGCAATATCCTAGAAAAGTTTGGTTTCGATAAGCAATGGATCAATCTTCTATTTGAATGTATTTCCACTCCCAAAATCTCAGTCATGCTGAATGGATCCCCTAAAGGCTTCTTTGACATTTCTAGAGGCATCTGATAAGGTGACCCAATTTCTCCCTTTCTCTTCATCATTATGGATGAAGCCCAAGGATGCTCCATAACCAGAGATAGAATTGACAATCAGATTGAAGGCATTAAAGTCACCTCTAATGTCAAACCCATAACGCATCAACAATTCATCCATGATACCATGTTATTTGGAAAATTCTCATTAAAAGAGGCTTATAATTTTAAGGAAATTATCCAGGCATATGCCAAAGCCTCGGGATAGGAAATCAACCAGGAAAAGTATGAAATCTTTTTCTTCAATACTGATCCAACTCTAGAAACCGACATCTGTAACACCCTTAACTTAAAAAAAGGATCAATACCATGCAAATACCTTGGCTTATCCTTAGATAAAGGTACTAAAATTGATAACTCTTGGGAACCCATTATTTCAAAAATCAAGAAATGGACAACATCCTAGAAGGGTAAATGAATTTCTTCAATAGGTAAAATGGTAATGCTTAAGTCATTACTAGCCTCTATTCTCATTTACCAGATGTCTTTCCACCACCTCCCTTTGAAAAGCAACAAGGAAATTAATAAACACCTTAAAAAAAATTTCTGGTAAGGAACTAGTGATCAACATAAAATACCCTTGGCAGCATGGGAAAATTTAAGCACACCTATAGAATATGGAGGCTTAGGCTTCAAAAACATTAAAGAGAAAAGTAAATCCCTCGGTGCCAAACTAATCTAGAATCTCCTCGACAAACCCAATCTAAAATGAGATAAAATTCTAAGATACAAATACCTCAATGGCAGGGATTCCACAACTTTTTTTAGAATCAGAAATATTCCGAATGGTTCATGAATATGGAACTTCATGAAGGATCGCAAAAATATTATAGGAAAATATCTCTCTTGGAAAATCAACAATGGCGTGGATGCATTATTTTGGGAAGACTTGTGGGAAGGTCTTCCTTTTATTTCTAGCATGTATAATTCAGCTAATTCCATCCAAACACTCCAAGAATGTTGGCGTAAACATATCCATAATTACACCATACCCATTGAAAAAAAGGCCCTTGACAGCCCCCAATGGAAAACACTTGACAACATCAATATACCAAACCAACATAAAGTTATGCTAACCAACATCCTAGCAAATAGGAAAATAATCCTTAATAAAAAAGTTATTCCCTCCTATGGATACCCTCCAATGATGGAAGATATAAATCAAAAGATGACTACACACTAATTGTATCTGAGCATCAATAAAATAACACGGATCTCCCTTTGTACCTATATTTAGACAAGTAGGTCCTACCTAAGGAAGGATTCTTTTCATGGTTCTCTATTCAGGATAAAATACTCATGGCTGACCATTTTACCAAAATGGGCTATGAGGGCCCCAACAGATGTTGCCTCTGTAAAGAAGATTCTGAATCCACTAATCACATCCTCCTAAATTGTCCATATGCTAGGAAATGCTAGGAATGACTTTGTGTTAAACTCGGATACATATCTTCATTTCCTTATAGCCTGAAAGAACTGTTCAAAATGTGGCCTAACTATCACAAAAATAATATTTATAACATAGATTATGGAAGGTTTCTCCGTTGATTCTAATATGGGAAATATAGAAAGAAAGAAATTAAAGACTCTTTAAAGCTAAACACATGAAAGTGGACCAACTTTTAAATAAGATTAATGCAATCATCATCGAAGTAATAAACAACAGAATTCTGAATCAGCCACAAAAAATAAATCAATTCAATAGCTTGGGATGGTACAATGAGACAACATTGGGTTGGTCTTAAGATCCCTCCCTTGTCTAACAAGTCTAACATTGATAAAGCCAAAGCTAGAAGGGAATGTGTATGGCAACCCCCTCCTGAAGGTAGATTTAAACTCAACTTTGATGTCACCTCCAAAAGAAACCCGAGTCCTGCTGGCATTGGGTGTGTGGTCCATGACTCAAATGGCCTTGAAATAGCTTGCCTTGCCAAATCATTAGGCACCACTATGAATAATATGGCAGAATTGAATGCATTAGTAAGAGGCCTCAAATTGTGTATAAAATTGGGCATTACAAACCTCTATGTGGAAGGGGACTCTACCATCATCATTAATTCTCTTAGAACCCAATCCATTCCAACAGGAAACTAAGAGAAATCCTAGACCTACCATTATCCATTATAGGAAAATTCAGTTCTATCACCTTTAATCACATATATAGAGAAGGGAACAAGAGGGTTGATGAACTAGCCAATCTTGGTACAGATGGTACCTCAATCAACCCTTGGAAAATTTGATTCCTTACTGATACAAATTAAGGATCATTACTTCCCTGATAGCCTTTGGATATTGGCACTCTGGCCATATGGAAATATATGTAGATTTATTGCTTGAGCCGCTAAACAGTCACATTTAGATGTGAAAAAAACCAAAGTATGACTCTCGATCGAAATCTGGGCTCATATATTGTATAAGGCCCCCATGAAAAATCTCAGACATAAATATAATAAGGAAAAACCTTCGATGCATGAAAGAAATCAGTGATCAGAGTTTAGACTGACCAAATTTTCTTATCTCCCAAGGTTTCCAGACTTAGCCACCAAATCCTAGTTTGGCTCCTCAAACATATAAATTGAGATCACTATGAATAGAGCACTCACTATGGATCAAAACTAATTTACAATCCATTCGATATTTAAGGTCATAATACATAGTTATATAAATATTATAAGGAAGTATATAATCAGGAATCATCTTAGAATAATCTTTCTAACTAAAATACATTTCTATTCAAATGAGCAATAATCCAGAATATAGATAGTCACAATTCTATATTAATTATTGTTTCTGATTATTATTTACCAAGAACAATTGGTTTGCCAAGGATTTAGCCCCTAACTATTACTAATACTCACATACTCGCATGTTAATTAACACCTTGATAATTGTTTGCCACTTTTCTACTAACCTCTATGGACAGGCCGTTTAAGGTAACAAAGGATCACAAAAGGTAATCTTTCAATATTTCTATCTAAAAAAACAAGCACCTCTTTTATTAATTTTTTATTAATTATCTAAATGATACTAACAGTGATCTCAGCATGACATAAGGAAAGTGTTGTTGTTAGGAGCCAGTTGGATGCTTCTGTCAGCAATACATCGTATGATCACTCACCCAGGCAAGATGAGATGAGAAGACTCCTTCCCTATGTAATGCAATAAAAGGCAAACAATACAAAAATGATGTAATGTAAACGAGAAATACAAATGTTTGTATTAGCTTATCCTCTTAGTGTAACAAGTGTAAAAATTTAAATTGTTGTAATTAGGAGAATACCCCCATCCCTCATAATATGTAATCTTTATGGGAGGGACAATGGTCCTCAGGCAAGATTGGAGGTTTTCTTGATTCCATTCTTTCCTACTAGTGCCCACTTGAATGGAGCAAAATATATGTAAAATTTATTCAAAATAATTAATAAAAAACTTCAAGGCCAAGGCCTATTATCGAGCAAAAAAAAAAGGAAAAACCAAGAACACATATATTATTACAAATTATTTCACATACATTCCTTTTTTTAACTCATGTGTGCATAAAAATATTTCTCAAAGTTATCATGATCAAGCTTGAGATTTAAACAAATCAATTTGAAATCACACATCTCACTTTTAAGACAAAATATGCACCCAATAAAAACCTTGTGGTTTGTCATTCTCAACAACACCAATTACTCACAATCACACCAACATTCACAACCATTTTTGTATAGATCATATTAGAATTAATTCATTTATGAAATTTGAATCGACAACAAGTGAATAAAGTTTGATTGACAAATTAAAATAATTATCCATTATAAATGCAATTTTATACATGTAAAAAATTCCAAGAATCATTCATGATATTATAGTTGTTTCAAATGTAAATTTTAATATATTGGAAATAAAATTTAATTGAATCGGAGTAAGTAAAAATAAGTTGAACATTCAATCATGTTTCTTGTATTCTATCTTTCAATTGAGCACTAATTACAAAATTTCAAATAAAAAGTACAACAAATATGTAATAGTTACATTTAAGTTTTATTGAGACACATTTAAGAGGGATGGTACATGCATCCTATAGATAAACAATTCTTAATCAATAGCCAAATCTAAACTTCACTAGTCTTATCAAAAGTACAATCTACTATGGCCCCTATCTTCTACATTTATGATCATTATAATCTTACAAGTATATTTTTCATAACTAAAGAGTATTATATCATCTCAAAAAATGAACACTTAGAAATAAAGTTCTCCCTTCATGGAGATGTTCAATTAAGTAGACAAGGGGGGTAAAATTCCTCAAGAACATATCAAACATATTATTACAAAGCATTCAAGAAACCCAGATTTAACAACTAAATCTATATAACTAATAGTGATTTATTGTACAATAAAAACTGTATATGGCGTAGAAGCACCCAGGCGAACTGGTGATCAACACCACCCAAAACTATTTTATAATTATATTTTCAAGTTTGGTTGGTTTGGTTTTTCTTGGTCTAGGGATGACTGGCTCCATTTTCAATATGTGGTGCAAAGCCTCTCTTTTAGTCCAAACGATCCTCAACTTCAAGATTCCAAATCAAGTTTACACTGATTCATGGATTGTGTATATATGGAAGAATGTAAATCCACGTGTTAGTACAATCAAAACCTTTTTTGAGATTTAGAAGAGAACATGGACATCCATCAATTTATAAGGAATTTCATGAGAAGTTGTATTTGTAGGATATGCTCAACATAACTACGATGGGGAGGCCTTAGAAATTGACCCCCAAAAGTAATGGGTTGTGTGAAGCCAAATTAGATGATTATGCCAGAATTCTCAATATTATGTTCAATGCTTGTTCAATATGCTAAATGCAAAATTTGCACAAAATAGACTTGTCATAAAGGTTTTAGACATTCTAAGTAAATCTCATAGGCAGGTTTTGCAACCTTTGCCAACTTTTCCAACTTTACTTGCAGCTTGTAATAGATGTTTTGGAGTAGGTTATATGCATTTTATCAACAAGAGGTGATGTAGGAGACCTGTTAATTAGGTAGAAAGTAGTGGCAATAGCTTCAGCCGAAAAGATTTCTTCTTTTCTAGCACCACTCATTATACTCACAACCTTGTTCATTAATGTCCTATTCATCCTTTTTACAACTTCATAATGTTGTGGAGAATACAAAGTTTTCTTCTATCTATGAATGCCACAATTTTTACAAAACCTATTGAAATCATTAAAGAAAAAATCGCCACCTTTATTAGTCCTTAACTCATAATTCTAATATAAGTAATGGAGATAAATTTATGATACTAATTTCCTAATCATTTTATTTTTTCTATTTCTTTTTCCTATGACATTCTAAAATATTCATATAATTGTGAATATAAAGACATCACTCACCCTTATAAAATATTTGTCGCTTTGGTTTACATCTACTTGGAGATAATATCTATATACCAATTATATGCCTAAACTTCTAGTTCATCAACATTTTTTAGCCCAATTAACTATTCCCTTTTGGTTAAGGCATACAGAGAATATTAAATCATATAAAATTGATTCAATTAATTGACTTCAAATATCTTATTTGGGGTATTATCATTGACAAGAGTAGCCCAATCAAATTTTTTTTATAAATAGAAATTGAAACATCTATGTGTGGAAATATTTAACAATATTGAGCTTGACTACAATATCATTAATGTCCTCTGAGCTTGCTACAAAAAGTCTCTATGGAATGTTAATTGTTGTATCTTTCATCTTAACTAACAAATTCATATTTGTGATTTTAATATATTGATCAACATGAGTTTCAAAATAGTCTCTAGGTGACTTCATGGGTATCTTACAAAATTGTTTCTTGGAGGGAAATTTAGGGCATGCAAAGAATACTAAATCATATAAAATTTATTCTATTGAATGACTTCAATATTTTCTTTTGGATATTATCATTGACAAGAGCAGTTGAATCAAAAATATATTTTTTATAAATATGAATTGAAACAAATTGAAAGATGTACAAATGGAAAAATTTAGCAATACTGAGCTTGACTAGAATATCATTAATCTCCTTTAAATTTGTTACCAAAATTTTTGAAAATAGTCTCTAGCAGACTCTAGATTTCCTACAAAATTGTTTCTTGAAGAGAAATTTAAATTCATTGAATTCTTACTATTATTTTTTTATAAGATGTTATAGTAATTTTATCCTTTTTACTATACATATAACACATGTCATAATCGAATCTAAACATTTACTTCCACCTATTTTTTTAATGTTCTAAAACATTTTGTTTTTTTAATATTTCATTATGTTTTGAAAAAAAAATTTGAAGTCCAAAATGCCCAAAATTTGTATCTGAGATAAAGCTTGGGAAACAGCTCTGAGGGTGCTCAGCATAAAGTTAAGCGCGGCCAACAGAAAGCTTCTTACTACTCCTTTTAACATATTTGTGAAAGTGGAAACATCATCTACTGTTGAA
Organism: Thuja plicata; assembly: GCA_018584345.1. NCBI lineage: Eukaryota > Viridiplantae > Streptophyta > Pinopsida > Cupressales > Cupressaceae > Thuja > Thuja plicata. The sequence continues at coordinate 2,794,559 of MU223708.1, read as the reverse complement.
GACGTGGTGACAACTTGCTGTGTTCTGGCTATGTGAAACACAGTCCTTCTAGACCTTTGCAACTCACCAACTCACCAACTCACAGTCCTTAGAGAAAAGTGTAGGGTTTCTGACGGTTTCACCCCTTGGTTTTTGGAGAGTAGGTATGGTATGACTGTGGTAGTTGATGAACTGCGTGTTGAGAGTTGAAGGCCAACAATCTTTTGTCTCTTATTGTGACTCTTCGATTCCGAAGACTCTTCATTGTATTATTGCTGGAGTCTTTATATTTGCTGTAGCTTCTCATTTGCAATTCGTTCTTTTTAATCAAGACAATACTCTGCAGTCTGGATGTAACCACATTTGTGGTGAACCAGGATAAATCCGTGTGTTGCTTATTTGTTTCATCTTATTTGCATTAGCTGTTTATTCTTCCGCATTCGAATCCTTTCAATTGGTATCAGAGCACAGGTTGTGCAGATTGGAAATCAGCCTTGAATTTCCAGAAAGATGGAGGATACGAAAGTGGAGAAATTCGCAGGCAAAAACTTCAGCCTGTGGAAAGTGCAGATGCGTTCCTTGCTGATCAAGCAAGATTTATCAATCGCGCTAGAAGGAAAAACTAAGAAACTAGCTACGATGTCAGATGAAGATTGGAAGAAGATTGATGACAAGGCAATGGCATCAATTTTTCTCTTGCTGTCACAAAATGTCTTGTTCAATGTCTTGAACGAAAAGACAACAAAAGAAATTTGGGATAAACTTTAGAGCATGTACGAGACGACATCGACTGCAAATAAAATTTTCATTATGAAGAGACTCTACAAGCTAAAAATGAAGGAAGGGGCAGCGACGTCAAATCATATAAATGATTTAAACACGTTGTTATGTCAAGCAACCTCGATTGGTATGACACAAGATAATGAAGCCAAAGCCATCATCTTGTTGTGTTCCTTACTCGATAGTTGGGATCCCGTAGTTACAGCTGTTAGCACTTCAAATTCCACAACGAAGAAGCTGGTCTACGATGAAGTAGTTGCTACTTTGCTTAGTGAAGATATGAGAAGAAGTAACAAAGACATCTCATCTGGTGATGCTCTTACCATGGTCAGCACTGAAAATAGAGGAAGAAGCCAGCATAGAGGCAGAAATAATTACAACCGACAATCCCAATCCAGTAGAAGATCGCAGTCTAGAGGAAGAGAAGGCAACTGTTGGTTTTGTGGCAAATCTGGCCATGTCAAGAAAGATTGTAAAAAATACAAGAAAGCACAGCAAAAGGTTTTGGACAGCGGAGTGAACATAGCTCATGATAGAGATGATGACATCTTAATTCTCTCCACAAGCGACACAACATTTGAATCTTGGGTCCTAGATTCCGGTGCTTCCTTTCACGCTGCTTCTTGCACGGATTTGTTTACAAACTACCAAGAAGGTGAATTTGGAAAATTTTATTTGGGGGACAATAATTTGTGTGAAATTATTGGAAGAGGTGATATTGTTTTGCATTTAAATGGAGGAGTTAAATGGTTGTTAAAAGATGTTAGGCATATTTCAAAATTGAAGAAAAATCTGATTTTCGTGAGTCAGCTATATACACAAGGCTTTCTCACCACTCTCATAGACAAATGGAAAGTCACCAGTGGTTCTATGGTTATCGCAAAAGGTGATAAAGTGGGCAGCCTTTATGTTGTTGAAACTATTGGTG
>MU223708.1:2778923-2792632 GCA_018584345.1 Thuja plicata | reverse complement strand
GGGCAAATTACTTTGTCACCTTTCTTGATGATTGTACAAGGAAGGTATGGATTTATATGATTTCTCGCAAATTTGAAGTGTTTTCAAAATTTAAAATTTTCAAAGCACTTGTTGAAAATCAAAGTGGCCATAAGATTAAATGTTTGAAAATGGATAATGGAGGAGAATTTTGCTCTTTGGAATTTGACAATTTTTGTGCAGACCAAGGTATTCGGAGAATTAAAATTGTCCCGTTCACTCTTCAAGAATGGCGCAGTGGAAAGACTCAACCGAACTATCCTTGAGAAAGCACGATGCATGCTTTCAAATGCTGGTTTAAGCAAGGAGTTTTGGGCTGAGGCTTGCAATGCAGCTGTGTATCTAATTAATCAGAGTCCTTCATCTCGGTTGGATTTCGGTATCCCGGAAGAGGAGTGGATGGGCAAACGAATCTCTTATTTGAATCTCCGTGTGTTCGGTTGCCAAGCATTTGTTCATATTCCTAAAGAAAAAAGGAGCAAACTGGACTCTAAATCTCAGCAGTGTATCTTCATGGGTTATGGAGAAGATCAATTTGGTTTCCATTTATGGGATCCAATTGCAAAGAAAATCGTAAGAAGCTGGGATGTAGTCTTCAATGAAAAGCTATTTCCTTATTTGCAAGAGGAAAGAAAAATTGCAAATGATTATATACCTTCTTCAGCATTTCAAAGTAATCAGTCATATAAGTCATTTCAGAATAACATTCAAAACACAGGTGGAACCCAAAACTTCAGTTCTCCCACCTCTGTTTTAGCTCATATCCCCAATTCTTCAACATCTCTGTCTGATTTTACAAATCATGTTGAGGATACTCAATCCAGTGGATTCGGTGACTTGCAAACAGAACAAACAAAGGGTATGGAAATCGGTGAGACACCTAGTCCTCACCCACTAGACTACACACAGAACAGTCAACATGTAAGCTGCTCTCCACACTTTGCGCCAACAGCAGAGAGGACGGAAAAGAAGACAAGTCCAAGGAAGACTCTGCCCACTTCCTATCCTGCAGACCCGCGTGGAGTAGAATTTGGGAGTCTTGATGACTCGACACTAGTAGAAAATAGGGCAGAAAACCATAATTTTCACCATAGCCTGCATGAAGAAGTAGACGATGGCCCGCATGGATTACCAAACCCACGTAATGTGTTGTGTGGCTCACAAAAAGAGCAGAATGGGAGGCTTCTTCAGTCTGCGACACCAGTAGAGAAGGTAGGCCCAGCACATGAAGGTGATGTGGGTGGACTCCCACGCTCAATCCACCATTCGGTCTCCTCCAGCGTAGACAGCATGCTCCCAAATTTGGGAACGAAGTCAGCATTTCACAGTCCCTTTCAACACTTGGGACTGCAGCACAATACCTTAACTCGCAATCCTATACAAAGTTTGGGCTGTCGACCCTCTCTACCGTGTAGAGAAGAGGTGTTGTCCTCTCTACGACAGTCCCATTTAACCACCAAATAGCATGAAGGATGCTCTGGTCTTAGGAATAATGAGGAAGATAATAATCTTGATGAACAGAGACTGCAAAATGAAAAAGCTCTGTCTATTAATCAAAGCAACATCGATTTACAGTTGAAACAGATTACTGACTCAAATCAGCATCAAGTTATGAGGAGATTGACTAGACAGAGGCAAATTCCCTCAAAATTCTCTGATTATGAGCTATTGTTCGCTGAGGAAGCAGAGCCTTCAATTCTTGTTTCTGAATTTTCAGAGCCATCGACATTTAAAGCTGCTCTCAAAGATGTCAACAGTGATAAATGGAAAACATCGATGCATGAGGAAATTGACTCTTTACTCAAGAATCAGACTTGGGACTTGGTATCTCTTCCGCCAAATCGAAGACCACTTAGGAACAAGTGGGTATACAGGATAAAAGAAGAAGATGAAGGCAAAAAACACTTCAAGGCCAGATTGGTGGTAAAGGGGTTTGATAAAAAATAGGGGATAGATTTTAATGAGATCTTCTCACTGGTTGTCAAAATGACAACTATCCGGACAGTCTTGGGTTTAGCAGCAATGTGGGATCTTGAGTTAGAGCAGCTTGATGTGAAGACCGCATTCCTACATGGTGATGTAAAAGAAGAGCTATACATGGAGCAACCTCAAGGATTCGTCAAAAAGGGACAAGAACACCTTTATTGCAAGCTAAATCGAAGCTTGTATGGCCTCAAGAAAGCCCCAAGACAGTGGTACATAAAATTCAATTGCTTCATAGCTGAAAACAATTTCACAAAATGTGAATCAGACCCATGTGTCTACTTCAAGACACTTCCTAATGGTGAGTTCGTAATTCTCCTTCTTTATGTCGATGACATGTTAGTAGCCGACACAAACAAAAGGATTGTTAATGAGTTAAAGGAGAAATTGGCAAGAAAATTTGACATGAAGGACTTAGGGGCAGCCAAGAAGATTCTTGGCATGACAATCACAAGAGATAGGAAGAAGAGGGAAATTACCTTATCCCAAAAACAATACATTGATAAAGTTGTCGAGAGGTTTGGCATGGCTGATGCAAAAGTTACTCCTCTTCCTCTTGCTGGTCACTTCCGTTTAAGTTCTGAATTGTGTCCAAAAACACAAGAAGAAAAGGAATTCATGGAGAAAATTCCTTATAAATCTGCAGTTGGAAGCATTATGTATGAAATGGTTTCTACCCGCCCCGACATTGCCCATGCGGTGGGAGTTGTGAGCAAATTTATGAGCAATCTTGGAAATGCTCGTTGGAAAGCAGTTAAGTGGATACTATGGTATCTAAAAGGAACTTCAGATTATGCATTATGCTTTAGAGGAGATAAAGTTCAGCTGCAAGGTTACACTGATTCCAATCTTGCCGGAGACTTGGATAAATGAAGGTCTACCACTGGGTACACCTTCATGTTTGTTGGAGCTGCTATCAGTTGGGCTTCAAGATTGCAGCATTGCACTGCTCTTTCTTCAGCTGAGGCTGAATACTTGGCTTTTTCTGAAGGGGCAAGGGAAATGATTTGGCTTCAGCGACTGCTTGGTGACTTGAAAGTTCATCAAAATGAATATAATTTGTTTTCGGACAGCCGCAACGCTATCTTCATGGCTCATAATCATTCATCACAGCGTCGCTCTAAGCACATTGACGCACATGCTCACTTTGTTCGTCATGCAGTTGAAGAAGGAAAGTTGAAAGTTGTCAAGATTGATACCAAGATCAATCCGGCTGACATATTCACAAAGGTTGTCACCAAAGAGAAGTTTGAAAGTGCAAGGACTTCTCTTGGGCTTGTAAAGAAAAGATAAATCAGCACTTCAGCAGGGTATTGGGTGTTTAGTTGCAGCAATTAGTTGTCCTTCATGTGGGAGTTTGTTGAGAGTTGAAGGCCAACAATCTTTTGTATCTTATTGTGACTCTTCGATTCCGAAGACTCTTCATTGTATTATTGCTGGAGTCCTTATATTTGCTGTAGCTTTTCATTTGTAATTTGTTCTTTTTAATCAAGACAATACTCTGCAGTCTGGATGTAACGACATTTGTGGTGAACCAGGATAAATTCGTGTGTTGCTTATTTGTTTCATCTTATTTGCATTAGCTGTTTATTCTTCCGCATTCGAATCCTTTCACTGCATGGTTATCAAGGCAGACTTCCTCATGTTGGAGGGGAAAATGCTGAGCTGAGAGCACAACTTCCCTCTTTTGATTTCTCTTTGTTACAGAGAAGGTCTCCGGTTGTTGTAGTTGGAGAGTGGTACTGCCCATTTATCTTTCTCAATGAATTGGGTACCAGATTGGAGGATCCTAAGATTCAGGTCATGGAGTGTCCCTTCTACAAGATGGATTTAGAAAAGTTTTGGGAAGAGATATATTCTACCGGAGGCATGAAAGGAAATGATGTTGATGTGGATAAAAGAAGCACTACTGTTTGGAGAAGAAGTAACCGAGGAAATTAGAGATAATGATGGAAGTATTTTGTTTAAATGTGTGGGGAAGCAATTGGGAGAGGCAACTGGTGTGAGACTTAGCTGGCCCATCATTGCCAAAATGAAGGCGGTCAAGATAAATATGGATTGAGAAAGGGAGAAAGAGATGTAAGGGTGAAGAAATCATTTAGTGGCTCTGGGAGGGAAGGAAAGTTTGGCTGTTACGTTGTAGTGGAAAGATATGTATTGAAAAGATTGGATGGTAGCATTGCACTGATTTTTTCATTTAGAAATTGGAATCAGATACAGGGGAAATGGGAAGTGTGAGAGGACAATATTTATTTAGTTTCATACTTTTATATTTTTCTTGTGGAGGACAACCCTTTTTCAGAAGTTATTGAATATTTTTCACATATTCATTTTGAAAAATATGGCATTACAGAGATTCGGACAGAGATTCGTGAGCTCCTTTGTGTTTAATGGGAGAGATTTCTTTTTGCTTTGGTGTTAGTGGTGCAGAACTTGTAGACTCTCTTGTAATATATGAGGTCTTTTTAGAGTTTCTGAGAATTTAAATATGACATTATAGAGATTTGGATAGAGCTTTATGAGCTCTTTCGTATTTTATGGAGGGAATTCTCTTTTTGTTTCGTGTTTGTGGTGTAGAGCTTGTAGGCTCTCCTGAGATATTTAAGGTGTTTTTTTTTCATGGTTTCTGAATGTTCACAGGATTATGGAATGGGGCTATTGAAAAAGGGAGGTTGCTGATAGCAAGATTGGAGTTCAGGCACACCAGTGACCACTACAAGGAGATTTTCAAGGTTAATCATGGAGTTCTGGCACCGAGTTGGCTGATAAAAGTATGCTGGGATGCAATTTTATCTTAAATGGTCAACTTCCATGCTAATATTGTGGGATTTAAACTTCGAGTCATCCTTCCTTCTGGGTCATGCAATTACATTTCCTTTGGCGTTACTTCCTCATGAATTGTTAAGCCTTCAGAAACTGCTTTGTTTTGCCCCATAATTGTCTGTGTTGTCAATGAGGACCTTGCTATGTGATTAGAGTTTTTCAAGCCATCTTGAGTTGAATGGATCGTGTAACTAGAGTTGAACACTTTAACACGTAGGTGATTTACTTGCTCACTCTGCTCTAGTGAATGCCAAACTCAATCCCTTTAATGTCATTTTCTGTTTTGGGCCCATTGTTTCCGGGAATTAGACTGGAATTGGCATTATCTAATTTCAGGAAATTCTAATTTCATGTTTGTGTCCATCTGAAAAATTGGAATTAGAATTTCGAAATTTCAATTTTACCTCAAAATGGGAATTTGCATCTTCCACCAAAATAGGTGGAATTGGAATTTCAAAATAAGTGAAATGGGAATTCCAATATTTAGAAAATCAAATTTAATATTTTGTGGGATCCGTGACTATAAAGATGTATATTATATTGCTATAAGGATGTATATATATATATATGTGTGTATATAAACACGTGTATATATGCATGTGTGTTTATATATACATGTGCGTATATATGCAAACCAAATTTAATATTTCATGGAATCCGTGACTATAAAGATGTATATTATATTGGTATAAGGATATATATATTTGTGTGTGTGTGTGTGTATTTACACATATGTGTATACACACATGTGTGTATATATATACACATGTGTGTATACATGGATACACACTTGTATGTGTATATATACACATATGTATATGTGTATATGTGTATACATGTGTATGTACACACATGTATACACATATACACATGTATGTATATACACACATGTATATATACATACATGTATGTATGTATATATACACACATGTATATATACACACATACACACACCATATTCAAAGAAATTAAAAAATAAAGAATTAAAATTTGTTATGCATCTTTTCAGTCATTTTTGGGGTGAACCAAATGGGTCAGCCCATATTCCGGATTTCATTTTGAGGATAAGTATCTTCCTGAATTGCAATATCTTCCAAAATTGACCATACCCAGAATATGCTATTGCAGTACCCAAACGTACCGTTGACTGGAAGACTAGTGTACTTATATTAATCCCTTTCTGTTATATAAAACGGCTTTCCGATATCCTTGTGCTTCCATTCCATATGATTCATAAGGAACAAGTATAAATTGCTAACATTTATTAGTGCAAGAGGCAGAAAAATTTAAACGGTGATTTATCCATATTCATACAGGTAACTAAAATTAGGGTTCTTTCAAATGTTTAGCTGAGATTTAAAAATAAGTGCTAAACAAATTTTAAGTGTGCATATATATGGACCATTCTGTTCAATTTTTTTTAATGTTAGTATTCAATTAGCGTAGGCAGTATTTGGCTTTTTCAACTCTCTTCTATTTCAGAACTCTAGACATATGTGTATATTTGTAATCTTATTTATTTGTCAAAATTCTTTTTCAAAAATTTGTTCAATGTGGTTGTGCAATGCTGTTCTTGTTTTTGATATAAGCAGTAGCAGCAGCAGGGTGCTGACCCAAGGTACAATAGGAAGCTGATTAGGACAGAAATAACAGCATATTAATTCAACCTAGAAAATAGCATGAAGCAAGAAAATTAATCATCTATATCTGGCAGCCTGTTAGTATTGGCCAGGTCCTCACTCAGCTTAGCCACCATGTTTTCCAGATTAACAATCTGGTACTTGATTGTCCCTACCAGGCCATTTCCCGCAGCACCTATGGGGTTCTCAGCCATAGTAACAGGGCAACATCTATGTAGCCATCAGGTTCTCTAATGTTACCAAGGAGAGACTTAGTTTTTTTTAATCTTTTTTTAAACTTTCCTTTGTAAAAATTGAGTTTCTGATGGCTGCATATACACAGGCTAGTAACAGGGGCCTTATCTTCCTTATCCTCTTCAACCACAATATTGTGGGTAACATCCTCCCCTCCTCATAGTCAGAATTGTTCTGGTCCTCTGCCATGCAGCTCTTGTTAATACTAGATCCATAAAACGGAAGAGAAATTACATTAGTTTGCGGAGAGAAATTTAGTAGTATAAACAAAAACAATTCGATTGCTTTAACGAGACTGGCCGTCATATATTAGATTTGCTCAAGGAAGAAACTTCCCATATCTGCCTGCTGTAAGATTGCCGAAATGACATAGTTCCTCGGAGTGTAAAAATAGAAAACATTATAACAATTGAGTTCTGCCCCTCATACTTCCCACTTCCCCTGGATTTGGTTCGAATTTCTGAATGAACAAGTAAAGACAATGCTCCCATCCATTCTTTTCAATACATACCTTTCCACTGCAACATAACAGGAAAAATTTCTTTCCATCCCACTGCTACTAAATGATTTCTTCACCCTTACATCTCTTCCTCCTTGTTCTAATCCATACATATCTCGATCTGCCTTCATTTTGGCAATGATGGGCCAGCTAAGTTTCACACCACTAGCCTGTCCTACTTGCTTGCCCACACCTTTAAAGAAAACACTCCCATCATCATCTCCAATTTCCTCAGTTACCTGTTTTCCAAGCAATAGCCCTTCTTCTGCCTTTAAGGTTTTGTCCACATCAATATTTTTTTCTGTCACACCTTGAATAGAGTATATCTCTTCCCAGAACTTTTCCAAATCCATCTTGTAGAAGGGACACTCCATGAGCTGTATCTTAGGATCCTCAAATCTGGTACCCACTTCATTGATAAAGATAAATGGGCAATACCACTCCCCAACTAGAACAACAGGGGAAGTTCTCTGTAACAAAGAGCAATCAAATGGGGGAGATTGTCTTCTGAGGTCAGTAGTTTCCCCTCCAACATGTGCAAGTCTGCCATGTTTGCCACGCATGTCTTTGGCTACCACACTCCAACCCTTTCTGCGTAGGAACTGAGGTGGGTAACCATCAGTAGCTACACACTTTGTTGTGAATCTTGACTTTCTCTTGGACATGATCTGCATATGTTGATATGAGTTGGTGGGTTGTAAAGCTCTAGGACGAATGTCATTCACACACCTAAAACAGCAAAGTATGGACATGTCTTCTTCAGTAGAGCACGTTTCCACTAGTCTGTCCACAACATCAACACACAATCAGGTATGGAGGTATTCATATGGTTGTTTATTACCCATAAATGGAGATTCAATACTCTAAGCAATACATAGCATGCAAGGATATTAGATGATGGCATAATTTTCAATATCATTCTTAATCTATAAACATTTCTACTTAAACTGTATAAGAAAAACCCACAGAATAAATCGCATAAAATTAGGTATTGTTGTTACCCCTTGTGCTTGCCCTCAGCTCGCACGACATAGTAGCAATTGGAGGATATGGGCTGGCCCAAAACAGGAATGAAATACACTTTATCAGTTTCTGTTCGAGTGTTTGGCCCATTATTTGTAGCGTTTTGTCCATTACTTGTGGTGTACCGGATTGTTAAGCATTTATCTTGGGGAAATGGCAATTCTCGTAGGCAACTATTGCAGAATCCCCAGCAGCAGGAGTCACCATTCTCATCATCTTCGTCTTCTTCAATTAAGAGATACCCAGAATATTCATCCGGTGGTGGGAATAGAAGTGGGCTCTGTTGTTGAGCCATGCCATTCGTTGAAGCTGCATAGGCCTGCCTGTAGGCCGCCATAGATATTGTAGAATACATGATTGATCACAAACCAAAGATGATTGTGAGAAACTCTCGGTCTGGTTTCTGATTTATATGGTAATAGGCTTTCCAGAAGTTTATCCAGTCAATTAGTCACCTGTAAATAAGCCTTCCAGAGGTATACCCAGTCAATTAGTACCCTGCTCACACTTTTGACCATTAACTGGCAGCTCTCCATTCCAATAAGTACATAGAAACTTGTAAACTATCAAGGATATTAAAAAATAGCAATCAACGTTTATCTGCGAGCTCGTCTTTGGTTTTACCTTTGATATGTTCAACCAATAGGACAATTTGTTTTCTAGTTTTCAATTCTCTTAAAACGGTCAAATATATTTTTAAACCTTTGACATTGTCACATCTTAAAAGTTATCGAATGAATATTGGAGAGTTTATGGAGAGTGAGTGAGAAGGTTGGTTTTGAAGAGCGAGGACGAAAGATTGATTTTTGTTTTGTATATTTGTATTTTGAAATAGGTTAATGGAATGCTCTAACCTACTTAATATTTTTTACGTTTGTTTTGAGGTTTCTTTTGGACAATCGGATTGAGTGATAAGATTGGGTATGTAAGAATTATTGATTTTTATTTGTATATTTGTATTTTATAATAGGTCAATGAAATGTTTTATAATTATATTTATTATTTGTACTTATATTTATTATATTTTTTTCTTAGACTTTTTATTGGACAATCTTTCTAACAACACCTAAATGTTTGCTTTGGTTGTTAACAGTGAAGAATGAATCAAAACGAACAAGGACGACATTGAAGAATCTTTTAAAAACATTTCAAAATATGCCACAAAATATGTCTCTTGTTCACCAGCCATAAACCCTTCCTCTTTAAACTTTAAATTCTTAGAGTTAGTATTCTAAGAAAATATAAATACATTTAGTTGATTATCGAAAAAGTGATAATAATATTTTATTATTAAATTATTAAATAATAATAATAATAATAATAATTAAATTATTTTGATTCTTGCAAAATAGAATTGAAGTAAAGTAAAATAACAAGATTTAAATTTAAGTAAAATAAGCTTATTACCATTTTTAATCTCATGGTTATCTTTTAATTTATGTTAGTATTTTGCATATGGATAACATTAAATAATAGTTATTATTCTTAACTTAATATTGCCCTCAATTTTATATTAGTATTTTGTATGTGGATAATATTAAATAATTATTATTTTAGTGTTTTGCATGAGATTACATACTTTTTATTGATTTATTGATTAATTTCAAATTATTTATAATTTTTTTTTAAAAACTATACATATCTTAAATACAACAATATAAAAAAATGTTCAAAGATATCAATCTAGAACTATTTTATTTACTTAAAAGTTATATTCTATTACTTTGAACTTATTTCATTTTCTATATGTATGGATATAAATTTCACATGTTGCTTATTTTGAAAATTTTATGCTTATCATTAAATTTAACTAGCTACTAAATTTAAGATAAAAGGTAAGAATTTTAGTTAACATCTCCTACCATTACACTCCACCTCTTCTTGCCATTGTAGAATGTATCTTAGTATTAATTTTTTTTTAAATCTTTAAGGGGCCATAGCCGATAGTTTGTATTAATATTATGAAATCAGTAAAACATAAAATAAAACAGATAAAAGGTCCTTGTTCATAACCAAATCCTACCAAGAGGATTGTGAACCCCAAACCCAGAGCACCTAGGCTCAGCCAAAGTTGATCCAGAAGCAAAAAACTAAAACAAGAGTTTAACAGTTATCAACAAAAATCGGGTTATTAACTAGCCCGAAATGAACTTATCTCTGAAAACTCAATCAGAGGGAGAGGTGGTATCATTTTCTGTGCTAGGAGCGGAGTTCAACTTCGAGCTGTCAACCAGTTGTGTGACCCCGCTGCCACCCGCTGAAACATCCTCCGGAGAGACCTCATCAATCTCAGAGTCCACCACCGTAGCCGCATCCATCACCTATTCTTCTTCAATTTCATCCTCAATCTCCTTCTCATTAATTTTTTCATCCTCAGAGTCTTCTTCCATCTCTTTGCCTCTAATGTCCGTGTCTGATGATACGGGGCTACCCAGATAGTCCATTTTCTCATCATACTTGAATTGATAGACCCATGGAAGATTTTGATCAATCTCATCCCCAAATGGAGCAAATGACCCGTCCTCTATGCCCAAGAACTTTGAGAGGAAATTCAATCATCTTCACATCATCATTAGGCGCAAATGGTGGTCCTCCTAATCCCATCCCCAAAGAATGAAATGACGACGAGGAGGACCAGCAAAGAAGTTCCTTCTTGCTCCTATTGCAAATCCAGGGAAAGGTTGCCCTTCTATCATGGTCATGGCTCGGTCCCATGGAAAAGGGGTAGTTAAATCAGAGTCAATATTCAGAATTACATTGTGAAGATCCATAATGAATTTGCCATAAAAAAGCCTATCACACATGTCTTCTGCTAAATTTTCAGAGGCCCCGACCACTAAAATGCTTGCAAGAAAGCCTCCACAAATATCTGAAAGGACCCTAAATCTGTGATTTGAGAATGTAATACTTTATAATAATTTACACCATTCATGGTAAAATTATGAATGAAATTAATAATACTAAGTTTTTGTGTTTATTAATCTATAAATCTAAATTCTTTTCAATTTTCTAATATAATATAAGGGCCTTGCCATCATTGATGAATTATTCATCAAAATAATAGTAGACATGAAAGGGTACAATCACAAGAATGGTGGTCTATGAATACTTCTCACATTCATTTGTTAGGGCAGTGTCACATTTCATTTTCATGTGAGTTGGAAAAATATAAATAATTAATAATAAAACTAATATGGGCCACCTACCATGTTAGGAGGGTAGTATGGAATGTCATTACAATAGTAGCTATTACCCCTACAAAATAATATGCTAAGACATCGTAACACAACATGCCTACTCCCCCGTACAATACCATGATGATGTAGGATTATATGTGAGGAGTAGACCATAACACTTGATGGGATTATGTCTATTCCATTTTTTATGATGAAAATGTCCAGTGGTGATGGGCCTTTAGTGCTAGGACTTTTAAAAATATAAGGATGCTAATTTTCTTAAAAAAATGCACATTGCTATTCAGTTCAACATTTCATATTTGCAAGGTGCATGCATGAAAGGAAATGCATGTAGTGGGACATGGTGGATAAATTTGCTAGGTGGAACAAATGGCACAATATAAGGTACACTTACATTCTATTAGGGATAGTTGTTGGTACCATTTTGATTATTTTAGTTTGTATTTTGTTACAAAATCAAGGCATAAAATAAATCACCACATTATGTCTTCAATTTAGTTTTTATTTTTGTAGAGGCTTTGAGAAGCTTTTAAGATGACCTCTTCTATATATAGCTACAATGCCAAAATTTATGTCTATCTACCAATATTGATCACCATTTTTCATTCTATTAAAATTGTGAGGTCTTTTCAAATAGAGAAAAGTTATAGGAGAAATAATTGATAAATTAAGGGATTTCTACAATGCCAAAAGTTATGTTTATCTACCAATATTGATCACCATTTTATATTCCATTAAAATTGTGAGGTGGTTTCAAATGGAGAATAATTATAGGGGAAATTATTGATAAATTAAGGGATTTTGATATTAGGGATTTTGTCTCAAATGTGTTTTCCATAGTTATTTAAAAATCTAAATTTCTATGGTAATTTATATATTATGATGTTTTTTTAATACACGGTGCTTTGAATAGTGCACGATGTTTGATGGCCAGGTCCCAAAATAATTGCAAGTGGTATGTATATCTACCAAATTACCTATTCTCCCTATCATTATTTTAGTGTAAAACTAGGAAGAGAGAAATAAAAGGAGAGATCTAATGCCCCCAACAGTACATGCTATGTTTTTTAATAAAATTGATGGATGGCTATGGTATAACAAGATTGAGATTATTTTATGCCAAATACATACATCTAGTTCAAATAGAATTATACCCAATTCAAGCCATATGATGTCATTTTGTATGGTGCTTTGGCTATTGTGATGTATGATGATTAGTTACTAAAATGTTGAACCAAAATAAAATAATCTCGGCAATAATTTTTAATTTCCAAATCCTTGAATAACAATATTACCTATAATATCACTTAACAATTTATCTTTAAAGACTAGTTACCAATTTTTTCTTTGTCAATCTGTACTACGTTATAGTTAGAATAACATCTTTATGGAGACATCTTCTTTCTAGTTGGACATAGGGGTTTACAAATTTGCCTATAGGAATATTTTTGTATAAACTAACTTATTTTGTAACCTATATTTTTATATAAAAATTTGGAAAACTTCATAACACATATGAGCTTGTGTACTCAATAAAATGGTATTCTAAGCATGCTAACCTTAATCATATCTATCCCCAAATAACATGCCCTAAAAAATAGTATAACACACAATCATCCTCAACAATAAACTTTCAAACCATTGCATGAAAATCTCACATGTCAACTCTTAATAATAAGACAAGTATAGTGTAATGTTCTCATCACCAACTTGACAACAGTCTGCAAGAATGAACTATACAACACCCGCACCTCTCCTAGGATCCACACCCGTATGATGTTTTCTCTATCTACTCATACAATTTTATTCTCTTTCCACATATACAGTGTTCTTCTCCAACCATACAGTTAGGTTACTCATAAGTCTCCCACTTCAACTCGTATGGTAGATTATCTGATCTTCCTCGTATACTGCACATAATCTCCCCATATGACTTTCTTATCACACAACTCATATGGTAAACTAGCTGGAGGTGCTTGTACAACACTCCTTTTTTCACACACGTTTGCTAACACTTAGAACTTATGAACTGTCAAAAGATCTCGATATAGTGCTATTGTAATTCTAGTGTCATTACATGAATGATGTGACAATATATATTATTCAAACTTTTACAAATATAATGAGTCAACATAGTTATACAATTGGAAAGAAGATTGCACATATAGGGCCCGTTTGGCGCATGGAATTAACTTATCCAGAATAGGCCTATTCTAGAATAAGGGCCTATTCTGGAATTAATTAATGCTCAAAATGAAAGCTGGAATAAGCTATTCTGCGTTTGGATCCCAT
>MU223708.1:2746764-2778873 GCA_018584345.1 Thuja plicata | reverse complement strand
ATTTGAACAATATGTATTTTTAACTTGTGTACACACATACACATACACATATACACACATACATATACACATATACACACATACACACACATGTGTGTGTATATATACACTTATATGCACACATACATATATACACATATATGTGTGTATATACACACAAATGTGTATATACACACAGGTGTGTATATACATGTGTGTAATGTGTATATACACACACATGTGTGTATATACATGTGTGTAATGTGTATATACACACACATGTGTGTATATACACGTGTGTGTGTATACACATGTGTGTGTATATACACATTACACACATGTATATACACACATGTGTGTGTATATACATACACATGTATATACACATTTGTGTGTACGTGTATATACACACACATGTGTATATACACATTTGTGTGTATACACACATTTGTGTGTATACACATGTGTGTGTATATACACATTAGACACATGTGTATATATACACACATGTATATATATACATACCCACATTAAAAAAAAGATTTAAAAAAAAATTATATAAAAAAAGAAAAATTAATAAAATAAAATAAATTTGAATCTATAAATAGCTTATTCTCGAATAAGAAATGAATTCCAGCTTTTTTCAGAATTAACTTATGCTGGAATAAGCCCCAAAATGGGGATAAGTTTTCTAATTCGAGAATAAGGATAATGCCCACAAACAGAGAATAAATTTATTCTAGCATTAACTAATGCTTATTCCAGGTTAATTCCTAGCAAATGAGATGAATCAACACAATAGCTTCTTTAGAATATGATGAACTCCAGTCACAATGTCGGTCAGCTACAATGAATTTTACAAGTTTTTGTATTAAAAAATAGACATTAAAAATTTGGAACATATGCAGATTAGGGTGAGGAGTGACCCCACCAAAATTGCAAATGTTAGATTAGGGAGGATCTTGCAGATCTGAAAGGGTATATTAGAAGATTAAATTCTATCAAGAATTGGAAATACATAAGGGTCTGTTTGGTATTAACTTGAAATAGGCATTAGTTAATGCTAGAATAAATTAATTTGCTGTTCGTGGGCATTTTATGAATTTTCGATTTAGAAAACTAATCCCCATTTTGGGGCCAATGCTTGCATTAATTAATTCCAAAAAAAAGTTGGAATTCATTTCTTATTCAGAATAAGCTTTTCATGGATTCGAAATTACAACAAAATGTATAAGCCGTCGGGTCCGTGCGTGAATGGTTCTTTAGGTTTTATGAGAAAATTATTATTATTATTATTTTATTATATTTTTTTTAAATTGATAAATTTGTTTTTTTAATTGTTTTTTTTTATGTTAATAATTCAAAAATTAAAATTTGAACTGATAAAAAAAAAAAAATTGTAAGACAATAATTTTTTTTTATAATCTTGTTTTTTTTAAGTTAATAATACATAGTTTAATTTAAAAATATATAAGTTAAAAATACATATATATTGTAATTAAAAAACCAACAACAAAAATGATAAGTTCAAAAATTAAAATTTGTAAGATTTTTTTTTAAAATTTTTTTATAATTATAATTTTTGAATAAGTTAAAAATATTCAAATTAATTAAAAAAATGAAAAATAATCCTTATTCCAATTCCACATTATGGAATCCATACGCAAAATAGCTTATTCTAGCTTTTGTTTTCAGGATTAATTAATTCGAGAATAGGTCCTTATTCTAGAATAGGCCTATTTTGGATAAATTAATTCCATGCACCAACGGGCCCTAATAAGAGAACATAAAACTCCATGATGATTTCCTATTATTCCTTCCATCGCCTTATGAAGACCTCTAAGAAGTATTAGGAAGGTTGCCACATGACGAGATGACTTATTATTTACCATTTTATCACTTTTTATTTTATAATTAAATTAATTAATTAAAGTAGTTTGTAGGATATTATTTAAATTTGGGATCACTTAACCAATTAATTTAATTTAATTATTTAATAATGTTGGGGTATTACAATCCTCCCAACCTGGTGATTGCTTGCCCTCAAGCAATTTCAAACTCAAATGCTCCAAAATTTGCTCTTTTCCACATGGAATTTTCAACTGATAAATTCTTCCAGCATACTAGGTGCTCCATAATGGTGTGCAACCTCAACTTCCTTTCCATGACATAAATGATATTTAGATAATCCAAAGCATGTCTACCCTCTTTGTCAATCAGTGGAAGCTCCTCAGAGACCTTGACACGCTCCCCAACCACCTTCTTGAGGCATAAAATATGAAACATGTTGTAAATCTAAATCCCTTATGGTATTTTCAACTCGTAGGAAACCTCTCCCATTAATCGTACCACTCTGTATGATCCATAGAAGCAATTCTTGAGCTTCTTAGTACCACCCCTCTTCAGGGAAGACTATCTATATGGTTCTAATTGGAGGTATACTAGATCTCTGACCTCAAAACTATGCTCAATCCTATTTTGATCGGTGTACATCTTCTGTTGATTATGGGCTTGCTATAAGTTATCCTTGAGAGAATGAAGGATATCCAAACTTTCCTGTATCCACTCCTTGGCCCTTGGTTCTTGGATATTTCCCAATGCCAAATCCATGAATGATGTAGCCTCATATCCATAAAGTTCCTTGAAGGGTGTCATACCTATAAATATATGATAGGTAGTGTTGTAGCAATGATCTCCCAAATGAAGCCCACATATCCATGTCTTCTGTTGTGCTACTACATAGTTCCTCAAGTAGCCCTCCAACCACATGTTCACAATCTCATTCGTTTCCTCAGTACCTTTTGGATGGAAATGATTATTCAACTATAAAATACTCTAGATCTCAAAAGAACAACTCTGCCACATAGATTACTTAAAACTCCATCAAGATGGTAAATAAATGAGCATATTTGTTCAACTAGTCTCCCACAACATAAATACAATCCTTACCCTGCACCTTGGGAAGTCTAGTAATGAGGTCCATTGAGATACTCTCCCTTTTTTGATAAGGAATCAATAAAGGCTAAATTAAACCATCTTGAAAAGTTTTCTTGGTTTTAATCTGTTGACAAGTGGCACAGTCCTTGATATACTATAACACATTATCCTTCAGGGCCTTTCCAAGAGAATCTCCCATGAATATGTCCATGAATCTTGAGATATCTTGGGTTCCCTACCAAGGGTGAGTCATCAATCTCCCTCAAGATATTCCCCTTCATCTTTAATTTTGGTACCAAACAGATCCTATCCTTGTAGCATATGACATCATCCACCACCTTATACCTATCATATTGTATCTAATCATCTATCAATTAGAAAGAAAATGGGTTCTTGGAGTACTCAACCAACAAATGAGCCTTCCAATTAGTTTAAACCTGTGATAGTGAACATATGGTAGGTCTCCTAGACAATGCATCTTCTACCATATTCTTCTTCCCCTTCACATACTCAATGTAAAAAACCATATTCCTACATTTTTATGACCTATTTATCTTTGCTCTCATTCAAATCCTTTTTCTCCAAGAAATATTTCAAACTATTGAGTTGGTCCTCACCTCAAATCTTGCCCCAATGAGGTACTGCCAAAACTTGGACATTGCATGGATAATGAAAAGAATTTCCTTATCATAGATCAAGTACAATTATTCAAATCTTGAGATATTTTGAATCTCAAAAGAAATGGGATAATGGTCTTGCATTAAGAATGTGCTAATGCCCTCTCCTAATGCAACACACTCAAGGAAAAAGGTTTTAGTGAAGTTTGGTAGCGCTAAAAATGGATAGGTACTCATGACTTCCTTCAACCTGTTAAAAGATTCTTGTGTGTCCTCATCCTAATGAATTTATCCCTTCTTTGTGAGATATATCGATGGTGCCCCTAGCTATAAAAACCCTTTCACAAACCTCTTGTATTAATTTCATAGTCCAAATAATCCACATAGGCCCATGAGTGCACTAGGTGTAGGCCAATGAAGAATGACCTAAATCTTCTCCTGATGCACCTGAACCCCTTGGGTGTTGATGACATGTCCAAAGTATAAGATCTTGGTCAACCCAAAATCAAACTCTAACCTCTTTGCAAATAATAATTGTGACTTCATAATCCCTAATACCTCATCCAAATACCTTGGATGTTACTCTAACATCTTGCTATAAATAAGAATGTCATCAAAGAACACCAACAAAAACATACACAAATACCTGTTGAAGATGTGGTTTGTGCTAGAATAGAAAGTGGTAAGATCATTGGTAAGTCCAAATGGAATGACCAAGAACTCATAGTGTAAGTAGTGGCAATGAAATATTATAGATTTTATACATATTCCTCCCTTATGCAGATCTAGTGATACCTCGAACAAAGATCGATCTTGGATAAGTAAAATGGTTCATGTAGCTCATCCAACATCTTATCAATCCTTGGGATGATATATCTATTCTTGATTTTCTTCTTGTTCAATGCTTGGTAATCAAAGCACATCCCAAGACTTCCATCCTTCTTCTTCACAAGAACTATTGAGGATGAAATGGGACAAGAGCTAGGCTTGATCCAAGTTTTTTCAAGGAGTTCTTAGATTGTCCTCTCTATCTATTCCTAGAAATTTTTGGGATGGCAATAGGGAGTAGTGATTGTTGGAATATGATGCTATTGTTTTTCTTGTCATTTGTGTCAACATATCTTTATTATTTAAATGAAGTTTGATGAGGTTCTATTTTTTGGTTTGGTGATCTGGTATTGACATGCTCCAGATGTTGTTCTATAATGATCAATCTTGGGTCATGTTTATATCGGTCCCATCCATGTTGTGATGTAATAAGATACATTCTTTTGGGTATGGACCGATCTAATGTTGGCTAACACGTTTGACAACATGGTAGGCATTATATGTGTTCTTTGGGTCCGTATATTGTGTTGTTTTTGTAGGGTGTTGTTTTGAGTGAGGTGGTTTGGTGTGGTCCATGTTTCATTCCTTCTCGCATGGGAGTGTTTTTTGGTGAATATTTCAAATTGTAGTTACCTGATTTAGAAAATTGTAAATTAAACTTGTGCTTGGCCAACCTGAAAGTTTATTGAGACATTGAATTGTATAAGTAAAATTTGATTATGTTTGATGTAATATGCAAATGAGATGAGATGTGATGTGATGTGATGCGAACCTGAAAAGATAAATCTAGATATTGTGAAGTATGCAAGAGTTTGCAAATGGAGGTAGCCGATTGTAAAATTCTTTTGTGTTGCATGAATGGTGATAGTTACTTTAGTGATGGAAATTTTTATCATTATTTCTTCTTTTAGTAGTGAGCTATTATTCAACTGTGATAGCTAGTTCTTCTATTTAGAGTAGTGAGTTGACCTGTAGTGAGCATCTTGGTAGTGAGCCTCCATTGTAAAAATTGCCTTTACCAATGTCACCTTAACCAAGGTTTCATATTTGATAATTTTTCCCATCTTGAGTTTCCATGTAATAATCTGGTGTTTATTGTGTATGGTGTTCTTATGTGCTTTCATGTTCATATCTATTTTATCTATCTATTTGAATTAATATTTCTTTGAATTAATTAAGTTTGAGAAAATATTTTAGGATAACTGATTCACCCCCCTCTCATTTATCTGGACTGCTCAACAATTAGTATTAGAGCTTTGGTTCCTCAAAAGAGAGCTTAAATTCTTGAGGTAGATCTGATGGCGCACAAACTGTCTATTCCTATGTTTGATGGATCTGACTATGGTTTATAGAAAGTGTAGATGAGAGTTTACCTAATTTCCCTTAGCTACACTACTTGGAGATTTGTTGAGACAAAATATGTTGTATTGACAAATGGTCCTACTTCCGTAGATGAAATTGCAGCCTATGAAGAGAATGAAAAAGAGTGCATGTATGCCATCTTTAGGGCTTTATCGAAGACTGAGTTAGAAAAAGTTATTTTATTGAACACTTCTTATGAAGTTTCAGAAAAATTGAAAGAGATCTATGAAGGAAATGATAGAATTAAATTATCAAAGAAGTTGACTGCCAAGTGTAGATATGAAAATTTGAGAATGGAAGAAGGTGAATATATAGAAAGTTATTTTTAGAGATTTGAGAGTGAGTAAATAATGTCAAAAATCAAGGAGGCAGTCTAACAAATGAAGATGTTATGGAAAATATTATGATGACTTTCCCAGAAAGCTAGAATGGAAAGATCTTAGCTATTGAGGAAGTTTTAAATTCGAGGGAGTTCACTAGAGAGAAAATCTTTGGTAATTTGACCACCTTTGAGTTGAGGATTTTCAAAAAAGAAAAGGAGAAAAGAGAAACAACCTTTGTAGACACCAAGATAGAAGATGATCCAGATAGTGCCAGTTTAGATTAGTTGGAAGCAAATTTCACAAGGAAGCTAAAGAAAGGTGCTGACAAATACAAATGTATGTTACATCTTAAATATTTTATATGTGGAAAGATTGGTCATATAGAAACTAGGTGTCTAGAAAAGGGAACAAAACAAAAGTTCAAAATATTCAATAAGAAGAACTATTATGTTAATGAAAATGCTAGTATATCATATGATGGATTAGATCAAGAAGATTGCTTATTTTTGGTAGAACGAGATGAACCTAGATTTGATATCTCTATCATTTGTCTGGGATCTAATGGTCACACTAAAAATGTATTATATGTTAGAAGAAAGAGAGATGAATGGTTGATTGATAATGGATGTTCAAATCATATGACTTGTGATAAAAGTAAATTTGTGAAACTTGAAGATTATGATGGAAGTCATATTAGATTTGCAGATGAAAAAACAAAAAAAATTGTAGGAATCATCTCGATTACTTTTGATGGAAAATATAACACTAACAATGTATACTATGTGAAGGGTTTATATCATAACCTATTGAGTGTTGGACATATGAGTAAAAATGGTTATGATGTTGTATTTCAGGATGATGGTTGTGAGATCTAGAAGTTTGAAATTGTTATTGTAGCTAGGAAAAATGACAAGTGGAAATATGTATCAACTAGAAGGAGAAAAGAGATACTTATTATCATAG
Source organism: Thuja plicata (assembly GCA_018584345.1). Classification (NCBI taxonomy): domain Eukaryota; kingdom Viridiplantae; phylum Streptophyta; class Pinopsida; order Cupressales; family Cupressaceae; genus Thuja; species Thuja plicata. The sequence continues at coordinate 2,771,864 of MU223708.1, read as the reverse complement.
TTTGATGATAGTTGGCTCTAGCACTGGATGATGCGTTATATTAAGTTTGACAATTTGGTAAGGATAAGTTCAACAAGAGAAGTTAGAGATTTTCCAAGACTAGACAAACTAGACCACATTGTCTGCAAAGGACGTTGAAGAAGGAAATAAGACAAGAGAAACCGTCAAACGAAAAGAAAAATCATCTACAAGTGCATTGGATCTTGTACACACTAACTTATGCGGTCGAACCAGAACAAGAAGCTTACGAGGTGAGATATATTTCATGCCTTTAATTGATGATTATTCTAGATTAACATGGGTAACATTCTTAAGAGAAAAATCAGAGGCATTAGAAAAATTCACGATATTCAAAGAAAGAGTCAAGAATGAAGCTGATAGAAAGATTAAATGTTTGATATCTGATAAAGGAGGAGAGTTTACTTCTGATAATTCAATAATTTCTATGAGGAACACGGAATTAAGAGACAATTATCTTCCCTTAAGACACCACAATAGAATGATGTAGTGGAAAGAATGAATCAAATAGTTCAAGAAGAAACTAGAAAAATGATCAAAGAAGTAAGTCTACTAGAGGTTTATTGGAGAGAAGCTATACGCACAACAATCTACACTTTTTAACATAGTACTTTTTTGAAGGAAGTATGGAAAGACATCATATGCACTATGGTATGAGTTCCAATGATAAAAAAATTCAACATTTTTGAAAGCAAATGCTACATCCAGAGATATGATGAAAATCTTGGAAATTTTAAAAGTATTGCTAATGAAGGATATTTTTGGGATACTCTACGAAGAGAAAAGTGTATCGGGGTTATAAAAAGAGGCTAAATAGGATAGTTGAAATTGTGAACGTGAAGGTTGACGAAGGTATCCATAGAATTTTTAAAAAACATTCCAAAAATGAATCAGATGAGTCAAGTGGAAAAGAAAAATATGGAAAGAAAGCAGAAGAGACAAAGGAAGCTTAGACATCTATAAATAAAACCCCAAGGTATGTACAGAGAAATGACTTAGAAAATGATATTATTGAAGATAAGAATATTGGCATTATCACAAGGAGTAAATGGACTCAACAACAAGTTTTATCATGTTTACTCTTGGAGATTGAATCAAAGAATTTTGAAGAAGACTGTAATGATGAAAATTGGGTAAGAACAATGGAAGAAGAGCTTGATCCGATTGAGAAGAATCAAAGCCCTGGGAATTGAAAGTCAAACCGATAGACAAAAATATAATCGGAACAAAGTGGGTATTCATGAATAATCTAGAGGAAAATGGAAAGGTAATAAGGAAACATGCAAGACTGGTTTGCAAAGGATACACTTAGATAAAAGGTATTGAGTTTGAAGAAACATATGCCCCTGTTGCCCAAATGGAAGTTATCAGAATATTATTAGCTTGTACATCCTTTAAAGATTTCAAAGTTTATCAGATGGATTTAAAATCAACATTCTTGAATGGAAAATTAAAGGAAGAAGTTAATATTGAGAAACTTGAATGATTTAAGTCATGACATGATAGATTTGTTGTTTGTAGATTGAAGAAAACATTATATGGATTGAAGAAGGAACCTAGAGCCTGGTATGGCAGATTAGACAAGTATCTGATTGGACAAAAATTTTAAAAGGGATTTGTTGAGAGCTTATACTACAAAGTTGACTCAGATCAAATTCTAATTGTTATAGTCTATGTTTATGACATAATCTCTGGAGGAAATGATGACTTGTTTTGCAGATGAAATGCAGTAGGAATTCAAAATATCCATGATTGGCGAGTTAATCTCTTTCTTGGATTACAAGTGAATCAGAATAGTAAAAAAGATTTTTGTTTCTCAGTACAAGTGTACCAAAGAATTATTGAAGAATTTTTGATTGGGGAATTCTAAACTAGTTTGTACACCTATTTTCACCAGATGCAAGTTGAAAAAAGATGACGACTCACTGAAAGTTGATGGAAGTAAATACAGGTCAATGATTGGAGGATTGTTATATTTGACTGCTACTAGACCATACATTATGTATATTATTTGTTTAGCGGCCAGATTGCGAAAATGACCAAAAGAATCACATGTTGTTGTAAAAAGGATCTTTAGATGCTTTGAAGGAACAAAAGAGTTTGGATTATGGTTCCCCAAGGATTCAAATTTCACTTTGACAACTTACACTAATGCAGATTGGGCCGGATGTGTTGATAAAAAGAGGAGCACTAGTGGTAGAGCTTATTTCCTTGGATCCTAGATGGTTGCATGGTCAAGTAAGAAACATGATTTTGTATTATTATCTATTGTTGAAGTTGGATATGTTGTAGCATCCTCATGTTGCACTTAGGTACTTTGGATGAAACAAACTCTGAAGGATATTGGCATATCATTTGATGAGCTGATCTCAATTATGTGTGATAGCACCAAGGCCATAAACATTTCTAAAAATCTAGTACAAAAATCTAGAATGAAACATATATCTATTAGATATCATTTCTTAAGAAAGAAGGTATTGGACAATGAGGTGAGACTTGAATATGTACCTACAAAAGAGAAAGTTATAAACATTTTCACAAAACCATTATACAAGAATACTTTTGAGTATCTCGGTGAGAGGTTGGGGGTTATGCCCCTTCCTTGTCTAAACTAATATGCATCGAGGTGTGCATTGGTCCAGGGTTTTATATGCTCATTCTTATCTAGAGAAATGCTTGGAGGCTTCCTCTTGGGGGAGTGAATCAAGTTTTTAAGGGGGAGTTTTTCTCTGTCATTGTTTTCAAAGGGGGAGAAGGAAAGAGGAATTGATGAGATTTTATTGTTCAATACGTTGTTGTTGTCATTGATTTCAACATATCTTGGTTGATTAAATGAAGTTGGATGAGGTTCTATTTTATGCTTTGGTGATCAGGTATTGGTGTGCTCCATATGTTGTGCTATAGTGATATATCTTTGGTTGTGTTTATCTTGATCCCATCCATGTTGTAACGTAATGAGATACATTCTTTAAGGTCTGGTATGATCTAATATTGGTTGATGTGTCTCGCCAACATGGTATACATTGTAATGTGTTCTTTGGTCTCGTATATTGTGTTGTTTGGGTAGCATGTTGTTTTGAGAGAGGTGGTTGAGTGTAGTATACATGTCATTCCTTTCCACTATGATAATGTTTTGTGGTGACCCATTTCAAATTATATTTGGCTGACTTAGAAAACTATAAATTAAAATTTTGCTTGGCCGAACTAGAAGTTTATGGAGACATGGAATGGTATAAGTAAAAGATGAATATGTTGAATGTACTATATAGATGAGATGCGATGTGATGTGAACCTGAAAAGATCAATTCAAATATTTTGAAATATGCAAAAGTTTACAACTAGAGGTAGCAGATTGTATAATTCTTGTGTTGTAGTAGGTGATAGTTAACAAATTTAAATGGACTGTATATAAGAAAAAAATTTAAGAATATAAACAAAAATGATTCAATATCTTAATGGAAATTTTGACTTTCACAAAATTCCCTCCTCTTTTCTAAAAGATGTTGTCTCTTATATGAGAACTATTATATATTTCATAAAACAAATTAATTCCTTTAATTTTTTAAACTTGCATCTTTTCAAAAATAAAATATAAATATAAATCAAATCCAATTTTGCCCCCATACTTCACACTTCACTTCCCTTGTATTACCCTATAATTGAGGTAAAGGAGGTGCTCGCAAAATATAATTGCATGGCATACAAGCAAATTAAACTGCATCTCTCCACAAACAAGGTAGAAATTCTAAAAGCAATTAAGCTTTTGCCCCTCACAATTCCCACTTCCCCTCTATTTGGTTGGAATTTCTAAATGAGTAAGTCATGAGTGTGATGCTCCCATCCATTCTTTTCAATACATACCTCTGTACTACAATAGAACAGGCAAATTTTCCTTCCATCCCACTTCTACTAAATGAGTTTTTAAACTTACCTCCCTTCCTCCCTGTTCTAATCCATTCCTATCTCAGCCTTACTAGTTAATGTGGAATACATAGGCCTTCCTGTAGGCTGCCATAGATATTGTGAAATACATTGATTGATCAAATAACAAAAATGATTTCGGAGATTATACATTTATAGAGAAGATAGTAGTTTATATATTGATCTAAGGTTGGGCAACTGTTTGCACACACAGCTTTTGACCATTCCAATGCCAACGTCTACCCAAACTGACGAATGTGCTGAGGATAAGGCATTGATTCCTCAACACTCTACTTAAAATATTCTCCCTGGAGTATATTCAATCAATTGGCAATGTGAAACCATGTGAGCACATTTCTCTTGACCATTTCATACGAAGTCTCCATTAAAATAACCTGGTACTAGATAAGTTTCTAATCAACATAATAATAATCTGCAACCGTGTGAGCAAATAGCTTCTGTTTATTCCGTATGAGGTTTTCATTAAAATAACTATTTTGGATACTTAGAAAGTAAAGCATATGAAATGTTATACCTACTAGCAATCTCTTTGCAGGTTTATCTCCCAGCTCTTAGATCAGGCAGACACTTGGTATTCGCGTTTATTATTTTTGTATAATTTTTGTGAGAAGCTTGGAATTCATTATCATTTAATTTTTTTATAATTTTAATTATTTTCATATAATTTTGGAAGATTCATGTATTTTGTTAATGTTGAATGAGTAGAAGTTTTCATCTACCGCCTGGTTTTTTTTTTAAATACTTTCTTAATTTGAATTTTCATACGAGTTTACCAAACTTTCCAATAATTTGAAATACATGTGTTTATTAGAGAAAATTAATTACATTACAAAGAATTTGATTTTATTGTCTAAGCTCATGGATAATTATAAATTAGCCCTTGTACATGGGTGCCATATTTAAAAATGATTGTGGATAAAATTTAATAAAAATAATTAATAATTTTTTTTATAAAAATAAATGTGATATTTAATAGTCATGTATCATGTGTGTATATATAAGTATTGTCATCATACACAATTGTATCAATATTGAACATTAGGCAGACATAAAAGAGACATAGATAAATGTACTAGAATAGATAAACATCTCATTCAGGGAAAGGAAGCTCATATTTCCATGTGACAGACCCACCTCATAGAAAGAAAAATAAGATAAAAACAAGACTCAATTTGCAACATCAAAATAATGTCACTTTCCACATGTTCATTCCTTCAAGAACTAGATGAAAGTATGGGGAATGACCATTCCATCCCCCAAAAAATAAGGAAGAAAAAAAAGAAGCATAAGCGGGATAATTAATTCCTATGTAACATGCTAAACATTATAAGTAGCACCAAGCACCTATTTATTCTAGATTGAATAATATTATTAAATTTATGGAATGCTATGCCCCCTATGTATTCATGTAGGTGTGCACTAGTTGAGAAGGAACTATGAAGTCTCTTGTTTTTCATGCAATGATCTTTAGGAATGAACCCTCGAGGCTTAGTTCTGAGTTGGGAGATGTGAAGCTTACCACTTCAAGTGTAATCATAAATGGTGGCCTAGAGTAATTTCCACCATGGTGATTGAAGAAATTATGAAGTCGTCACTTTTGTGGTGATTGAAGAAATTATGGAGTTAACATTTCTATGGTAGAACAAACATGCTTAGCCAATTAAGTCCATACATATTTTGAATTAAATAAAAAATTATAGTAGCAATGAAAAGGTTGTTGTTACAAATACTCATAGTTCCATGAGGATTCCCCCTCTCATCCCTGAAAAAGGTCATGTTTTAGAAACAAGAATATTCTCAAGACAAGAAAACTCTAGTGGAATACTCTCTCACCATTCCTCCACCATCCCCATGCACCCCTAAAGTTTAAGGATATTTCCCTCTGAGGCGGGACATATCTAGGATGTTTTACATAGGAAACATCAAAATGGACATTGGGACATCCTCGAGATGCCTAAGAATACCTCGAACCTAGAGAAAATTTTCAAGTACTATATTTAACTAGTGTTTTTCTAAATCTTCCTTGTCTTTCTCCATATTGAAAATTGTGCCCATACCGCAGATGCTAGAGTGTACTAATGGAGGAGCATTGGGCAGTCATAGAAAGGTCCAGAGAATCACCAGATTCAACAAGTATGAAAAGACCGTGATCCTCAACACTAACCATAATAGTAGACTGAGTCTCTCCATCAATGATATTGCACTGATGTGAACTGCAGGTCGCGTCTAGTTGAGGGGAATGTCCCTGAATTCTACTAACTGAGAGAATGTTGAGTTTCATTCTTGGAACATAGTACACATTAAGAAAAATCAGTTTCCTTTCTCAAGGCTGAATCTGTATATTGCCTTTTCTGACAACAGTGTACTCTTCCTCTCCTCCAAAAATGACTGAATCAGAGAATGGAAAAAAATTTGTGAACCAATCCCGGTGATGAGTGAAGTGGCAGGAGGCACTTGAATCAATATACCAGGCAAAGGATTTTACATGATCTACAGGTATTTTAACCATGAAGGTATAAAAGGAAGACTCGCCCTTCTTAGTGTGCTCCATAGCATGCACTTTAGGATAAGAATCAGATTGTTTAGCTTGAGCAGCTAGGTGCTTACAACACTCTAGATTCATATGACCAAACTTATGTCAATAGTTGCACTGAATATTTTTCTTATTCAGGCCTTCTAATGACTAAGAAGATGGATTCTACTAAGAATATTAGGAGAAATGATAGTTTCTTGTGTCCTTATGAACAAAGTTAGCTGAGAAATCTTGTGTATTTGAAGATGAGATGGTACCACTATCAAATTGTTGTTTCCATTGATCTTGTTGTAGAAGCATTATGTAGAGATCAAAAAATGAAATATCAGAATAAATTTAAGCAATGTTGAGGGTTTCGAAAAAGTGCTCATAGGAAGATGGTAAACTCTTTTGGGTGATCACCACCGTGTCTTATTCTTCTATTTTGCATCCAATGGATTCCAACTGATCTCAAACATGCTTGATTTTATTGAGATGATTCTGCAAGGACACTTATTCATTTATCATGATGGAGAAGAGAATGTTCTTCAAGAAGAACGCACCAATCTTATCTGAGGTTTCATGCAAGCCTTTGAGATGCATCCAAATTTCAATAGTGGATTTTCCAAAAGAAACCTGCAAGAGCTGATCATCAGTGATTGAAAGTTTGATGAGCATAACAACTTCTCAATTTTTATCATCAAATTTATCTTTCTCCTTGCCTTCTTCTTCATGATGTTTAGTCTTTCCCAAAATAATGTTGTTAAGACAGAGGTATTTAAACACTATCATCATACACTATTTCCAAGTATCATAGTTTTTGTCGTTGAACTTCTAACTCCCCTCAAGCAAAATATTCATCATAGATGCCATTGTAGAAGACTGAGGTCAAAAGTGGTTGACCAAATGGAAGCACAAATACCGAGGTAGAATACGCTCAACACGTGCAAATCACATTGAGAATAAGACTGATATAGAAAAATAGACATAGATTACATAAGATAAAACTATAGATTTCTAGGCACAAATCCCAAGATATAATTTTAAGAAGACCCAAAAAAATTGGAGAGATACCCAAAGAATTCTGAAGACAACCCATTTGAGATCTCCAAGAACCCACCAAGAATCAGTAAATGAAATAAAATTCTGGTTGGCACATTATTTGAGGCACATGAAATGAGGCACCAAGAAAAATCTTAAAGCAACCTAGTTGAGGTCTTGAAAAACCCACAAAAAGTTTGAAAGATTATTTTTAATTCAAAAGAAACTAATAGTTTCAAAAAAGCCCCTAGTCGATTGCAAAAATATCTTCAAAAAATGGAAGAATACCATACAGAATCCATAAATCTTTGACAGAGATCACATATGAGCACAAGTAGACCACAATGAAGGTCAAAAAGAAAAAAAGAAAGGGTCATGTTTAGCACATATCGACCAGAGAGAGTTGCAGAAGGAAGGAATGGTTGTCAAATTGAGGAGATCAAAAATGGGTTGTCTGCAAAAATATAGAAAATGAATGCAAAATACGTTTGAGAAGCAGTGAAGGTCATTGTTCTACAGAGAAAAATGGATTCTCAAGCTGGAAGACACAAATTTTTGTGCGGGTTTGCAAAAAAATGAGCCACAAAGATGAAGCATGACCCTAGAAAAATGAGCCAGCAGCAAAAAAAAAATTATTTCGATAGAGGCTAGATGATGAGATGCAGGTCGTATTCAGTTTTTGAAGCAAAAAACAACCAAAGATTTGTACGTAAGTTGTAGGAAACAAGATGAGCATGGGTAGGGAAGAGTATTTCCCTAGAATAGACCTATGGATTTCCTCAAATTTGTTTCAAAAAATTTACTAAAAATTTTTGAAAAGAAATTTTTTATAAACTAAGAAATTTTCAAAAGAAAAAGTTAAAAATCCTGCTCTAATACCATATTAGAAAAATATTTGATAAAATAGTGCATTGATTAATGAATGAGAAAGGATCTCATTAATAGTTTACAAAGATGATGTTATTAGAAACATCTAATAATGAAAGAATAAAATAATATTAGAAACTTCTAATATTTACAATATACACAATATTGATCGTTAAAAGAATAATAAAAAGATATTTAGAGATATTATTCTAATAAAAAGAACCACCAGCAACATCCGACACCAAAATAATAAATCTTTACACTCCAGCTGAACCAAATAAGAAATATATTTTTTCAAGGCTCCCCAAACCTTGAAGATGGGTTTTGAAATGGAACCCACAACCATCCAACAACAACCAGGAAAGAACACCCGCCAATGAAAAAATTCCTCAACTGTGAAATTCCTCTCCACCTCTAAAGGAGAGGATCCCACCTTCATAGGGAAAAAGTATGAGAAGTCCACCAGAAAGGTTAGAGGAAAATAAAATTTATCCCAACATCCTCACAACAATAATAGAAAGAAGCCTGCATGGAATCGTTAACATCCCACAACCTCCATCAAATCTCCACCTCAATAGGAGATGTCGCCATGTCGATTAGGACTAAGAAAGAGGATGAGAGGAACAACATGAGACACCACAACAAAAAGTTGCAACTAGGCAGACCGGCTCAATACAAGTAGGCTTCACCTCTATAGAAACCAAGCAAGGACAAATGCTGTAAAGAGAAACATAAACCCAACACCATAGTAGGAGAAAAGGAAACTAAGAGACAAAAGGGGAAAAAATAACCACTAGAACCAAACCTTAATAGCACCCAAAAGGGGCAGGCACTTGAAAATTACTAGCACCCTAGAACAAAAAGAGGAAAAAACAACTGTAAAAAATGCACAAAACCAAACCAACAAATGAGCACAACCAGACACATAGAAAACATAGACACCGAGGGAAGGGAACAAAGTAGAAAACCCTAGACTTGAAACAACCATACTACCACCTGGAAACATTAGGGAACTCTCCCCCCCCCCCCAAAAAAAAATAAGACACCAAGAAACACCACAAAGAAATACAATAAAAGCATAGANGGAAACATTAGGGAACCCCCCCCCCCCCCCCAAAAAAAAATAAGACACCAAGAAACACCACAAAGAAATACAATAAAAGCATAGACACAAACAAATTCACCACTACAAATGGAAAAATAAAAAATAGAACCACAGTCATAACCAAAACAAAAAAATACAAAACCCCACACAAAGGACTGTTAGTAATAACTAAGAGGGGGTGGGGGGGTGAATCAGTGGCCTCAAAAATTAATCCTTAAATCAACTCTTAAAACTTATAACCATAGATTATGCCTCTAGTTATCTTCTGTCCTATAAGATGAATGCCTCCTTATACTTATAACTAATCGCTACTTGTCAGAATGCTTTGTAAATCCTTCTTCTATATGATTATCGATAAGCAATAAACTCTTTACCGAAACACAGTAAATAAATAGAGTATACCGATCAATCCAGAATGGCATATGTGAAATTTAAAACAGTAAAGTAATGAAACATAAACACATAACACATGGATTTTTAATGTGGAAACCCTGTTAAGGGAAAAACCATTGGACTAGTATCCCAAATTTTCACTCTTCTCAAGTGAGCTCAGTTAAGAGCCAACCCTGTTAAAGGTTACAAACACACTGTTAGGTGTGACCTTGTTAGAGGATTTAGAAAGATAGTTTGTCACTTAGTATCTGGCATCTAATGCTACCATCCTTGATCAAACACTCACTTGGCCTATCAATAGGTATCGGGCATATCCAGTGCTACTTTGTATGATCAAAATTTTTGATACTCCTTGGGATGTATCTCAATTATAGAAGACTGTTAAGTCTTTCTCGTTTAAGAGACTTGATGCTTCAATGGTTAAACTGGAACATTAAAGTGATTTGTTCACACATCCAACTTGAATTGCAGATTTTTAGATCTATTGTAAGTGCATTACCTCTCTGGTCAATATAATCAATTTAATACCTTTTCTCCACATTTTTCTGCTCTGTGATGTTGTCTCACTATTCATTGGTGTCTGCAGAATCTAGCTCTTTCCTCAGCTTGTTGATCAAGGATGAATGAAGACTTTCTTCTCCTTTAGAATTTCTTTAGCATCTTTCCTCTTTTCTCTTCTTCACCCCACAATTTGTAATGAATTGGGTTTGTCTCTTTATACACATGATTCACTATTTCTTGGTTTTCTTGATCTTGGCATGAACCACAATTCTTGCCACTAAGATTTAAAGCAAAACTCCAGTTTTATCTCATTGAGATCTTCTTGCCAACTGGACAAATCAGCTTTAAATCAATTACTTATCTCTGGCTTTATCTTGTCGATCAAAACAAAGATAAGTATCAGTTAAGTCTATATTTAGCTCTTGATAGCTAAGCATTTTGTCATTTCTAAACTCTCTGTTCTGTCAGTCAACACTTCAATTAGTCATCGGTGATAACTGACTGTTCCATTGGTGTGACTTCAATTGTCATCGGGAACTCCATCCTTGTCGGGCAACACTGTAATTCTATGCGTTGGGTTACACTGTGCTTTGCTCATCGGGCAATGCTATAACTTTGCTCATTGGGAAACACTGTGACTTTGCTCTTTTACTCTGACCATCGATGTGCACTCTGTCAGTGCATATAGTCACTTTATGAATACTTGAATTATATGCATTACTGATAGCATAACCTTGATTCATTGGTTCTTTGAAGTCTTTAGCAGTATTTCCATGACCATATAGATTATATCAAGTTGACATCAATGACAATACAATACATTAACTAATTTAATGCCTTGCATGATCATCAACTTAACATCTTCAAAAATTCAGTCAGTTATAGTTCACCAATCTCTCCCTTTGGCATTGATGGCAACACACTACATTATCACACTATATTATTACTAATACAATATAAAATATAACAGATGAAGTTTAGCAAACTGCCAATCTTAAGTACTATAACCGATACAAATATTTGGTCCTCGGTAAGTTTAGATAGCTTGGGTTTTATTCTTGCAGCTTTCTCTCTATCTTCAATCCCTTCATTGGATAGATGTAGAATATTTCTGCTTCTGATGTGATGTGTTCTCTCCTTGTGTCAAACTCTCTCCCTTTGACTGTTCTCTTTTCTTTTGATGTCTCTATCAATAGTTCTCTCCCTTTGTATGCACTCTCCCTTTTGATGTAATCTCTCCCAGATGTGATAAATCCTCTACCTGAGGTGATAATGGATATAATCTCTTCCTTTGACATCAATGCTAAACAAATATCTTTCTCAAGAAAATATTTGATAGTAATGTCAAACATGTCCTTTCTATCTGTAATATATTCCTTGAATTTCTCAATCCATTGGTAATAATTATGGTGCTCAAAGTAGATAAATACCTTGTTGTGTATAGATGTATCTTTGACATCCATCTCTCTGCTTGCATCAACATGAATGATATTATGATAATATGCAGACTGATACAACCTTCTAGTCATCTTACTAACCAATAGACAAGGGTCTGACCCCTAGTCTTTTTCGCAAGTATTCAAATGTATCCTTGGGCAGTGGCTTGGTGAAGATATCGGCTAATTGTTCCTTTGATTACACATACTCAAGTATCACCTCCTTTTCTTGAACTTTTTCTCTTAAATAATGGTATTTGATGGCAATATGCTTTCTTTTAGCATGCATGACTAGATTCTTGGAGATGTTTATTGCACTCATATTATCACAATATATAATTACTGGTTCTAGAATTTGCATATGCATACCTTCCAGTAACTGTTTGATCTATGCAATATTTGAGTACTTTGTAGAAGAAAAAACATACTCTGCTTTTGCAATAGACTGAGAGATGCATCCTTTCTTCTTGTTGATCCATGTGACAAGTCTATTACCCATAAAGAATACTCCTCTAGTTTTTCTCTTTCAGTCATCAATATTTCCAGCCCAATCAGCATTGGTAAAGACCATAAGTTCAAATTTTCCTTCTCTTCTATACCATAAGCCATATTCCTCGTTATTCTTCAGATATATTAGGACTCTTTTCATAGCATTCATATGTGATTCCTTGGGATTAGCAAAAAATCCTGCAACTATTCCTACGACATGTGCAATATCTGGTCTAGTATGTACAACATACATGAGTTTTCCAATCATTGATCTATACAAAGTCTGATTACCTTTGTTGACTTGTCCTCCTTTGTTAGTTTACATCCAGTAGCCATTCGTGTTCCAACTGGTTTTGATTCTTCCATCTTGAATATTTTTAGCACTTCCTTGATGTACTTGGATTGTGTAATGAAAATACCTTCATCTTGTTGCATGATCTGCAGACCAAGAAAGAATTTGATCTCTCCAAACATAGAAGTCTCAAATCCTTTTCTCATTTCATTTGCAAATGATTTTCATAGCATATCATTGCCTCCAAATATGATGTTATCAACAAATATTTTAGCAATCAAAATGTTAGCATCACTATCTTCCTTCAAATAAAGATTACTGTTTTCATTAGTCCTTACAAATCCAATACTTATGAGATAGGAATGAAGTCTTTCATACTAGGCTCAGGGTGCTTGTTTCAATGCATACAAGGCTTTGTGTAATCTACATACCATGTTCCTCTTGTCTGGATCAACAAACCCTTCTGGTTTCTCAGCGTATACCTCTTCCTCAAGTATTCCATTCAGGAATGGAGACTTGACATCCATTTAGTATACCTTGAAGCCTTTGAATGCAGCATACAAAAGTAATATTCTCACTCCTTCTATCCTAGCAATGGGTACAAAGGTCTCTCCATAGTTAATCCCTTTTTCTTGTGCATACCCCTTGCATACTAGTCTTGCTTTGTTTCTTGTGACTTCTCCATTCTCATTCGGTTTATTCCTAAATATCCATTTTGTACTGATGACATTCTTTTCATCTAGTCTCGATACAAGTGACCATGTCTTGTTTTTCTCTATTTTCTCAATCTCTTCATTCATAGCACTTATCCATTCATCATTATCAAGTGCAACATTGACACATTTTGGTTCAAAATCACAAATTAGACATCTTGTGTTTAGAGACTTACTTCTGGTTCTCATACTAGCTTTCTTGTCTCCTATGATTTGGTTCTATGGATGGTTCCTTCTAACATATCTTGCAAGTATAGGTTCAATCCTTCATCTATCATCTTGATCATAATTTTGTCCTTCATTATGTTCTCCATCACTTGGTACATCATCTTGAGCAATGTCCTGATTGTCGGTATTTGCAGCCTGATGCTCAGCTGCAATGATCTTTTTCTCAGGAGCTCTACATTGTTATTTGGGTAGAGTGTTAGACTCTTCATTGTAAGTAAACCTATTGTAGTCCTCTGGTTCTTTTGTGCTTTCCATTTCACTCTTTTCTGCAAATTCATCTATCTTTACATTTGCACTTTCGACAATTTTGTTAGAGGCTTCATTGAGACATTTATAAGCCTTTCTCTTGGTGGAAAACCCTAGAAATATTCCCTCATCACTCTTGGAGTCAATTTTTCCATTTCTATCATCTTTTAAGATATAACATTGACTACCAAAATTTTTGAAGTAACTTACATTGGATGTGTAACCATACGACAGCTCATAGGGTGTCTTCTTTGTGTCTTTCTTCAATTTTACTCTGTTCAATGTGTAAACAACAGTACTGATAGCTTCCCTCCAGAAGATTTGGGTGATACCTTTCTCTATCATTAGTGTGCTTGCACAATCAACTATGGATATGTTCCTTCTTTCAGCAATACCATTTTGCTGTGGTGTTCTCGGTGCAGAGACCTGTCTTTTTATACCATGCTCATTATAAAAGTTAGTGAATTCATCTGAAATAAATTCCCCTCCTTTATATGATCTTAAGAATTTTAGTTCCTTACTGCTTTCTTTCTCAACCACTGCTTTGTACCATTTAAACATCTTGAATGCTTCTGATTTATCTTTTAGAAACATGACTATCATTATTCTAGAAAAGGCATCAACAAAGAGAATAAAATATCTATCTCCATAACAGTTCTTTGTCCTCATGGTTCCACATAAATCAATATGGACTAATTCTAGAATTGCATCAGATGTATGGGTTTTTCTTTTGAAAATGTAGACAAGTTGTCATCTTACCTTTTTGACATTTCTTATACATCATGTTGTCGAGCTTAGTCATCATCGTTAAGCCTCTGACATTTTTATTTTTTCTTATATTTATCATGTTGTCAAAGTTCACATGATACAATATTTTGTGCCACAACCATATGTCTTTGTTTCTAGCCATCAAACAAGTTGTGTCAGTATCATTCAAATAGAATAAGTTACCTTTTATTTGCTCACTGATACCAATCAGATTTCATGATTCATTGAAGATATTTGCCTTCTTATTTTCAAATGCTACTCTGTGACCTAAATTATTCAACTAAGAAACAATCAACAAATTATAATTCAATCCTTTAACCCAATAATCATTTTCACATTTTATCTGGTTATTCAACATTATGGTTCCTCTACTTTCAACTGGAAAAGGTGTATCATTACCCATTCTTACTGAACCACCATTATAGTACTCAAAAGTCTCAAACTTTTTCTTGTCACCAGTCATGTGGTGAGTGCAGCCACTATCTATGATCCACACATCATTTTTACTAAATTTAGATATAAGTGATGGATCTACATACCTTTCTTCATCATCATCTCAATCATCTTTCACTACCACAAACACCATCTCGATGTCTTCATCAGATTTGGTGTCAATATCTTCATCTTTGCATTTTGCTAGGTAACTGGCCTTCTTTCTTTTGTCCTTGTAGTCTTGGGTATCTCTTCTATCTAATTGTCAGTAGCTTCTATAATCACCTCTGTTAGATTTATTTTCAAAAGATTTGTCATTACTTCTGTCATCTTTTCTTATGTTAGGACATCTTGCAACAAAGTGTCCAATCTCTTTACAATTAAAACAAACAAGAGGTAATTTACCTTTGTATTTACCTTTGCCTCTCTGCATTATTCTAGCCATAAGTGCTTCAATTTCATCAAGATCTTCTTCTTCACTTTCACTGTCACTATCTTTTCTCATAGTGTGTTTATGACTTGATTTACTTATTCTCATAGAAGATTTGAATGCAGACTCTATGTCTGGTAAGACACTATTATCAAATTTATTCATCTCAAATGAGATCAGTCTTCCAATCAAACTGTCTAGAGTAACATTGTTATTAGCTACTTCTATCATTTCTTGTATAGAAGATACTCTAACAACATAAGTAGGCAGTAAGGTTCTTAGAATTTTACTTACCACTGTATCTTCTTCTAGTAAACCTCCAACTCCTTGGATAGCATTGACTACTTCTTTGATTCTTGAGTTGTACTGTGTGATGTTTTCACCTTCTTTCATTTTGAGATCATCAAACTTTCCTCTAAGGCTTTCTGCCTTGGCTCTCAAAACATTCTTGTCACCACCATATATGTACAAGCATCAATTTGTCTTACATCTGATTTGCAGTTTTGCACATTTTGACATATTCAAATTCAGCATCAGAGAGTGAGGAAGCAAGCTCTATCATCATGTAATTGTGCTCATACTTCTCTCTCAATTGTTCAACTGTGGGTGCTCTTGTGGGAAACACATATTTAGTATCTAAGTATTGAGTAACATCATTACCAATACCTGATAAGTGGAGTCTTATTTTTCTCTGCCATGAAGCAAAATTGTCTTTGTTCAGCTTGGGCACATCTTGTCTGTTCATCTTGTGATCTTTAGCTTAGGTCTTGAAAACTTCCTTCAAAGCACACAAGCTCTGATACCAATTATTAGTAATAACTGAGAGTGGGGGGGTGGCGAATCAGTGACCTCAAAGATTAATCCTTAAATCAACCCTTAGGGTAAAAGTACGAAGCTGTGTCACACTTGAGGACCATTCTCGTAGTTCTAGCCGAAATATTTTTGGCTGTACATATGTGGCACAAACGTTGCGTCGATGTGGCGAATGAGTTTCGGCCGAAACTAGTTCAGCGGGACCAGTTTTGGCCGAAAATTCATGAGTAAATATAAGCCAACTATGTTCTATCGATGAAGAATTGGCACATATTTATATTGGGGGGTTTGGCTGAACCAGTTCTGGCCGAAACTGTCTATGTGGCATCCTATGTGGCAGCCAAATAGGCAAAAATTTCAAAATCACATAACTTCTACTTAGACAACTGATTTCTTCATCAAAACTCAACCATTTTCAAAATCTAAATATACCCTTTTGTAGAGCTTAGAGTCTAGATTACGATCATATAATTTTTATTGTGTTTTGATTACATATAATATATTATAATTTGAAAAAACTCCAAGTAGGTATTTTAACAATGAAGAACACGCTCGTTCGAAAAAATAAAAAAAAATAGCAAATCATGTCAAAAAAATTTACAACTTATATTTAACACTAGAGGAGAGAGTCCTCTTCAAGAATATGTAATTTTTTTTTTATTTGGTTTAGATTTGCTAGGGCAAATGTGGAGGGAGAAAAAAATTGTTAATTTCGGGTAACTTTGACTTTGAATAGCTATAGAAGACAAAATATATACCGAAAACCAATCTTCCTTTTTTTATGCACTAGCTGTACATGTCATCTAAAACATATTCTGAAGTCAGAGGAAAAAAAGATTATTTGCATATATTTAGTTGGAGGGAACTAGACCCTACATTTTCAGCATTTTTTGCGCAATTAAAAAATAGCCTTCAAAAATTAAAAAACTAGGTCAATGCTTATTCAAAAAAAATTTGAAAAATTATAGGCATAAACTACATCTAATTTTACACATTTCATTAGTTTACATCATTTTCAAATTCTAAACACAAATGTCACTTTTATGTCATTAAAGTTTAACAGTTTTGCATGTCGTGGTCCTCTTCCTTTGTAAAAGTGTGACACAGGTTTGTACTTTTACCCCTTAAAGATTATAACCACAGATTATGCCTCTAGTTATCTTCTGTCCTACATGATGAATTCCTCCTTATACTTATAAATAATTACTACTTGTCAGAATGATTTTTAAATCCTTCTTTTGTATGATTACTGATAAGCAGTCAACTATTTACTGAAACACAGTAAATAAATAGAGTATACCGATCAATCCAGAATTTCCTATGTGAAATGTAAAATAGTAAAGTAATGAAACATAAACACATAACACATAGATTTTTAACGTGGAAACCCTATTAAGGGAAAAACCACTGGGACCAGTACCCCAAATTTTCACTCTTCTAAAGTGATCTCAGTTAAGAGCCATCCCTGTTAAAGCTTACAAACACACTGTTAGGTGTGACCTTGATAAAGGATTTAGAAAGATAGTTTGTCACTTAGTATCTGGCATCTAATGCTACCATCCTTGATCAAACACTCACTTGGCCTGTCAATAGGTATCGGGCATATCGAATTCCACTTTGTATGATCAAAGTTTTGATACTCCTTGGGATGTATCTCAATTATAGAAGACTATTAAGTCCTTCTCGATTAAGAGACTTGATGCTTCAATGGTTAAACTAAAACATTAAAGTGATTTGTTCACACATACAACTTGAATTGTAGATTTTCAGATCTATTGTAAGTGCATTACCTCTCTGATCAATATAATCAATTCAATACCTTTTCTATGCACTGTTGTACTCTGTGATGTTGTCTCACTATTCGTCGATGTCTGCAGAATCTACCTCTTTCCTGAGCTTATTGATCAAGAATGAATGAAGACTTTCTTCTCCTTCAAAATTTATTTATCATCTTTCCTCTTTTCTCTTCTTCACCCCACAATTCATAATGAATTGGGTTTGTCTCTTTATAGACATGATTCACCGTTTCTTGGTTTTCTTGATCTTGGCGTGAACCAAAATTCACGCCGCTTAGATTTAAAGAAAAACTCCAGTTTTATCTCGTTGAGATCTTCTTACCAAATGGACAAATCAGATTTAAATCAATTACTTATCTCCGACTTTATCTTGTCAATCAAAACAAAGATAAGTATCAGTTAAGTCTATATTTAGCTCTTGACAGCTAAGAATTTTGTCATTTCTAAACTCTCTATTTTGTCGGTCAGCACTTCAGTTAGTCATCGATGATAACTGACTGTTCCATCAGTGTGACTTCAGTTGTCATCGGGAACTCTATCCTTGTCAGGAAACATTGTAGTTCTGTCTATCGGGTTACATTGTGCTTTTCTCATTGGGCAACACTGTGACTTTTCTCGTCGGGCAACACTGTGACTTTGCTCTTTTACTCTGACCGTCGGTGTGCACTCCATCAGTGTATATAGTCACTTTGTCAATACTTGAATTATATGAATTAATGATAGCATAGCCTTGATTCATTGCTTCTTTGAAGTCTTTAGCAGTATTTCCATGACCATACAGATTATATCAAGTTGACAACAATGAAAATACAATCCATTAACTGATTTAATGCCTTGCATGATCATCAACTTAACATCTTCAAACATTTAATAAGTTATAGTTCATTAAGGACACCAACACCACAAAAGCGAAGGCAAAGAAGAAGAGGAAGAAGACCCCAAACATGATAGGAGAGAAGGGAAGAACAAAGATCAAACCAAAAACCCCCAAGCAGCCACATATAACACAACCAACATATGGAAAGACAAACTATGACCCAGGGTAGCCAACCACAAAGTAAAAAGAAATGTAAGAAAGGGAAACTAAACAAACCCCTCTAAACCAACCACAACTAGCAGAAAAAAAGGCCTCACAAACTCCCTCATCCACAATTGCAGCCAGAAACAAGGAATCTCTCTTAGCCACAACAAAAAGGACCACAAAGACTACTTTGCCAAATGGTCTAAACACATCAAACACAAGAAACCATTGCAGCCTTGGAAAATAGCCCACGCAAAGGGTAGATAAAAACATGGAAATAGGGCAAAAAGGCCATCATTTTATCTACCCAACCTAGGCATGGAGGAAATGCCCCCAAATCTACATCTCCATATTCATTTTATGCCTCCCCTGCATCCTCAATGTCTCTAGAAACCCTAGTTCTTGACCTCCCACTCCCTTCACTGCTCCCTCTCATTTCAAACTAAGATTATTTAATTATTTTTACATCTAATTCTCCCATTTAACCTCAAACATGATATCAATAGTTGTATTTTAATTAAATATTTTATATTTTTTAAATGTATTATTTTAAATTTACATTATAATATTAGTTTAAATTTACATTAGAATCAAGTATATCGATTCCTTCAAATACTATATTATTTCGAGATTGGGTCTTGACAACAAAAGGAGAAGACAATGTCAATTATTTCTTCAATGAATTATTGAGCTTCAATCAACCGCACAACCATTAAATAATTGACCAATGATTCATCCACAATTAGGTATATAGTAGGTGTCTTCAAATATATGAAACAATATTAATCAAACCACTATATTATTTGATGGTATATACATACAACAAGAAGCCTAATGAGTTAAGATATAAATTTAGGTTTATTAAGACCGTTTTCATCTATAGAAAAAATTAATATTTTTATAAATATTAATAAATAAATACAAAAGATAATAGAATTAACGATAAGATCTAATACGAAAAATTAAAAAATCATTTTTAGAAAAAACAAAAAATATAAATATGAAAGACCAAACAAAAAAACCAAATTCAAAATTCTTAAATCAAATCAATCATAACTTACACTAATATACAAATAATTACCATATACATACTTTGAAATAGAAAAGGAACAACAAACCACATTATTTATACAAAGAGGAACTTAAGAGTATAAAAAAAGCTAATTGAATACCTATAACAAAAGGACTGATAGTCATATTATATGTGCTATTCCCTATTCAGGAAGAAACCTCCCATATATTTTTGTTGTAAAATAGATGAAATGACTTAGTTCTATGGAGCTCTAAAATAACATTTATCAACAAAATAGGAAACACGATAAACAATGAAGTTTTGTCCCTCATACTTCCCCCTACCCTTGGATTTAGTTCAAATTTATGAATGAATAATAAAGGGCAATGCTCCCATCCATTCTTTTCAATACATATCTTTCCACTGCAATGTAACATGCAAATTTTCTTTCCATCTCGCTGCTAGTTAATGATTTACATGGTAATAGGTCTTCCAGAGGCATACTCAATCCATTAGTAGCCTGGTCACATTTTTTACTATTGAGCTCTTCATTCCAATAACTAACATTTACGTGTGAGCTATTATTGAAATCTCCTAGGAAAGATATTTTAAAATTGGAAGACACTGAATATATATGGGTATGTGCAGGATCATGGTATGCCAAAAACTAGCGATGTGAAAAATGAGCTTTTCATTCTCCCAAAAGTGCACCCAAAAGTTTGCTGACTTTTTAGTAGGCTTGGGTGTCAATAGAGCTATCCAAGCCAAAATCCAAAGCTAAATTATTATTGGATATATGATATTATCAGATATCCGATATTCATCAGTGACAATATATTATTAATTTTCCATGGCTACTTTCAACATTTTCATTGTGAAAATGTTGAAGCAGCCAAGCAAGCATTTTTGGATATCCGCTACACATTATATATCTGATTTGCTAAAGTATTGAGGTAAGTTAAATTTTTAAGTTTCATTGTTGTTTTTGGTTTATGAATTGAAATTTGTAGGTTTTTAAAAAAAACTAGGGTTGAAATCATATTGTTGAATTTTTTTTATAAAATTGATTATAAACTAGGGTTGAAATTGATATTCTTTATTCTTTACTGTTTTTGATTTAGACAATAGATTAAATGCAATCAGAAAACCCTCCTAATGAGTCTATGAACAATCGAGAACCACCTCAAAAAAATCCCCTGCCTTCAGAAGACCAACCAGTTTCAAACCCTCGACCATTATAGGATCTCATAGGAGAAAATCTAAATCAGCTTAGAGGATATCAGACCACACATGCAAATATCTCCACATTGTGCCCCATGTTTTCCACATTGAACTCCATTATTGAAAGCATGAAGAAACTCACAGAGCAACACAATGTTGCACTTCTTTGGCGCAAATCTATGCACGCCCAATTTGATGATGGGATTGACTACGATCAAGTTATCGATCTAAATATAACAAAACATGACATATGTAACATTTTTGTTGATCCCAAAACCGGTTTAAAAGTGGACCCTAAAAAAAACAAGTTGTCAATTAAATGGTGCACAAATGATGCAATACCCGACATCAATTTGGATGTCCCATTCTATTTCATAAGAAAATTGTATGCTAAATTTTTGCTTGGTCACAAGGTAAATTATTGGAGCATGAGACAGAACCAGGGCATAGGATTAGCCGCTCCTCAGGACAGGCCAGGGGAACATCAGGTGAAATCACACACATATGTCCCCCCCCCCAAGATTTCACCACCTCCTATAGTTTAGCAACCTGATATTATTGCTGAGGCTGACACAGACTATTCGAGCTATTCACACCTTGAGTGATCTACTGGTTAGGAAGAGTGTGACATTGTTGTCTCCTCATGTTGATGCTTCTGGCCCTTCCACATCCTCCAAGAGCTCACATGTTTGTGTGCCCCATACTTGCGTTATGTGCAAGAATATGTGCTTGTGTCCCCGGAATGATAGTGATGCATATAACTACGTCTTCGAGGTGGAAAATAATACACAACACACTAAAGGAGCTGAAGCACCCCATGGATATGTGCATCAGGGGCTTATAGAGCAATGGACTTGTGTTACAATAAGAGTAAATAGTTAACTTGTTACATTGTATTTAATTTTAAATGTTCATATTTTTAATAGAACTTTCTTAAAATGATTTCCCACTTATGTTTATTTATGTGTTTCATTTATGTTCAGTTGATGACAGAGGAGGAGATGGCACAGGTGGAGGGGTCTATGCTTTCGGCCATTTCATTTGGCCTTGACACTTCCACATTACATACGTTTTAATGTACTCATTGGTTTCCTTTTATTATAATAGTATATACATGTGTTTTCTAATTTTTATGATCATCTTATTACATACTGATGCATGTTTCACCAGTTGCCACCTGGGGGCAATGTGAGGGGGTTCAGGCATCTGGTGTTGACAAGGGGAAGGTAATTAAGTATTTTAGATTGTTTATGCATACATGTATACTTGTCACTTGTGCGTACTCATTTTTAATTACATGTTTTATTTGACAAAGGGTGGTGTTTGATGATGTCATGAGATCGGCTCACCATGATAGATTCACAAGTATCTCAATTAACAGTGATAGCCCCAAAGTACGTATATATTTCTAAATTTATTTGTGTGTATTTTACTATCAAGTATATATTTTATATGATCAAGTCATGATTGTATGAAGTATCTGTTTGACTTTTGTAGGTCACCACTAGTTTGAGGGAGGTACCATGCCAAGGGTTTGTATTGCTGATGACCCAACAAATATTTCGTAAAGAAATTTCAACACAATTAAGTTTTAATTTCAATTTAGTTATTTTTGAAACATGTATTTGCTACCAACGATTTAACATTAAATAGTATAAGTTGCAGATCAATCTCATGTTCGCAAAGATATATACAGGTTAGAGTTGACATTGGTGGCATTGTCCCTTCACTACCAAGGAAATATATTAGGTCTCCTAAACACATGGGGAGACATAGAAGCAAGGTACAAGAGAGTTCAATTTTTTTTTAAAATTATTTATTATTGTTGACTATGATTTTCAATTTTTATTTATTATTTGTAATTTACTCTCTCTCTCTCTCTCTCTCTCTCTCTCAATGATGATTTTTGGTCTGGCTGGTTGGAATTGTCATTTCCCCAAGACAAATGCTTAACAATCCAACACACTGTAGGTGATGGAGAATCCACACAATAAAGTTGGGATAACGTGTATTTTATTCCTATTTTTATCCATTTCATCCCATTTCTACTATGTCGTATGAGATGAGGGTGAATACAAGGGTAAGGAAATATACACTTTTATGTGATTCCTTCTTTGCGAGGAATATCAATTCTCTTTATTTTTCAACAATTAATAATTATTAAACCACCCTCAAACCACCCTCTACTCCAACTCCTCTGGCATATGCTTCCCCCACACATATGCTGGTCCATCTGGAAGAAGAGAAACAACAGGATCTTCAGGGAGAAAGGCATCCAGCCTGAAACCTATCTCCTTATTGGAACTAAGCTCCTGAGTGAAAATGTCATGATGGATAAATGGAAGCTCCCATCCAGTCCTCCTACTGCCTGGGAAGCTAAGATAGCTGAACACTGGAACCTCTTGAGTGGGTTCTCCGGGTTTGACAATGCTAAAAATTCTACCAGAAAAGCTACCAAATGAACTGCCCCTCCTAGAGGAAGAATAAAATTAAACTTTGATGGGGCAGTTAATAATCTTGGGCATGGTGGGGGAGGAGTGCTGAGAGATCACCATGGCACTTGCCTTCTAGCTTATGCGGGACCAATCAATAACTGTATTGTCACTCAGGCTGAAGGGACTGCACTTCTCTAGGGGATTAAACTTGCAAAATAGATGAACTTCAGACAGTTGGAAATCGAGGGGGATTCCAAAGTGATAATAGAGGCAGTCAAGAGTGGAGCTGGTGCAGGGTGGTGGGCTAGACCTATCATTATGGACATCTGCGAGCTTCTTGAGAGCTTCCAACATATGACTATAGGCCATACCTACAGAGAGGGAAACTCGGTTGCTGACTCATTGGCAACAATTGGTCTAAAACAAACCAAACTAAATAGTTGGATGTTAGTTGGTGATTTACCTCTGATGACTCAACAACTCATCATGGGAGAAATGAATACTATAGTCTAAATGTGCTAGGCTGGCTTATTTATTACGAACCCCTCCTCGATCACATGTTGGCATATTCGAGTGATTTGTGTGATTATGAAAGGAAAAACTCAAATTCCCATAAAGTTCTATCATTACCTTTTGTTCGTGTGGAGTGATCGCTGTCAGTGTCAAAAGGTGTTTTTGGCTATTAATGGTAGTAATGCTATTATTACTATTTATGTTACCTGGAGATCCGTTAGATTTGACAATACGGAGCCCGTTCTCCAAAATTCTCAAAACTGCTAGGTTATGTATAAGCTTTTTTTGAAATGGATTTGTAAAAGAGAGTGGTTTTATATGGCCTGCAACAACAGTCAGCTCTCAGACCCCAAGGATATTGTGATGCTTAAAGAGAAAACCTCTGATATGGGGGGTAATATTCTCCGTATCAAACTTGATAATATTGATGAAGCCTTTACTTCTGATCCGCTGGTCACCTATTATTGCAAGGAAACTGGCATTTGGGGTTTCATGGAATGCATGAAAGGTGGACATGACAAGAGAATATCTAAATAGTTAATCTCCTCCTGGAACAACAGAAGTGTCTCGGTTGGGGGCATTCACTTCCAGCTCAATGAGGAGGTCATCGTTGAGGCTATGAGGCTCTCTATGGTGGGGAGAAAGTACAAAAAGACCAGTCAGACTACCGACCCTACCAGCCTAAATTTTTTTTTCAAAGATGGGAGCTGCTGATTAGGAAATAGGGGGGTTTCAACAGAGAAGAGCTGCCGGACTTCTGGCCAAAAATTTGTCTCATTATCATGAAGTATTTCATGCTTGAAGGTAAGTTTACGGTGTTTTACAACTACCACTTACCTTTCCTGAATCATATTAGGAACAAAGATTTAATTTCCA
>MU223708.1:2710922-2723625 GCA_018584345.1 Thuja plicata | reverse complement strand
CAAATTATAAATATTAATCATTATAGCAATACTAACTTAGATTTTTATTATAGGATGGCAGTGGATGTGACTACTTTCGGTGGGTCGATGATGCCCCATCTCTGTCTACATCATGTGCACCATGTACACATATACCTATTGCGGTTGATGAGTGCAAGTCTTGCAAGGCGCTCGAGATATCTATTGCAAAACTGGAGGCTACCTGTAAAGCCGATGTTAAGTTTCTATGATATATATTTTTTTGTTGTAATCGCACTACTTTGTTGGTTCATTCAACAAAAATAACTATATATATATATATATATATATATATATATATATATACTATGATGAGGACTACAAGACTTGTTTAATATCGAGCAATGTAATGATTATTTATATTTTTATGCAAAGTTCTTTTGATGTTAATGTATTTTTACTTTGTCTATGATTGTGTAGTTGCGTATTTTCTAGAAAATAAAGCAATCAATGATCTTAAATTAGAAAAAGTTAAAAAAAAAGTAACAATTAAAAAAACTAAAAAAAACAAATAAAAAAATGGACAAAATAAATCACAACATTAACAATTAAAAAAACTCAAAATAAAACAAATTTAAAAATGGACAAAATAAATCACAACACTATATTAAACATTATTAAATAATAAATAAAAAATTATAGTCTTTGTTGAATTCCAATTCCAATTCGAAATGTAGAACCAAACATAGAACATGGAGTGTTTAATTCCAATTCCAATTTGAAATTGTTGAACCAAACGCAAAATTAGAATTTGTCAGTTCCAATTCCGATTTTGAAATTGGTGACCAAACACAGAAGATGGATTGACTAATCCATCTTCCAGGTCAACCAAACGGTCTCGGAAGATGCAAAATCAGAATTTCAAAACCTGATTTTGAGATAATAAGGTTTTGAGTCAAATTCCAATTCCCCAACCAAACGGGGCCTAATGGTAGAAGAACCACCGCTGTTTGGAAAAGAAGTAACTAAGGAAATTAGAGATAATGATGGAAGTGTTTTGTTTAAATATGCAGAGAAGCAATTGGGAGAGGCAACTGGTGTGAAACTTAGCAGGCCCATCATTTCCAAAATGAGAGTGGATCAAGATAGATGTGGATTAGGAAAAGGAGAAAGTGATGTAAGAGTGAAGAAATAATTTAGTGGCTTTGGAAGGGAAGGTAAGTTTGTCTGTTATGTTGTAGTGGAAAGATACGTATTGAAAAGAATGGATGCTAGTATTGCACTCACTTTTCCATTTAGAAATTGGAATCAGATATAGGGGAAATGGGAAGTGTGAGATGAATTTTATATTTTGTTTGTGGAGGATGCAAATTTTTTACTTTTCTCACAATCTTTTTGTTAGAAAGTATTTTATTTTTTTCAAATATTATTTTGAAAGGGTTTAGAATATGTTATTACAGAGATTCGGAAAGAGTTTCGTGAGCTCCTTTGTGTTTTAAGTGAGAGATTTCTTTTTGCTTTGGTGTTAGTGGTGTAGAGCTTGTAGATTGTATTGTTTGAGATGATCTTTTTAGAGTCCTCGAGGATTTAAATATGACATTATAGAGATTTGGATAGAGATTTATGAGCACTTTCATATTTAATGGAGGAATTTCTTTTTTCTTTGTGTTTGTGGTGTAGAGGTTGTAGACTCTCTCAAGATATTTAAGAAGTGTTGTTTTATAATAAATTGTGTCAGAAAATCTATAAAAGATTTCTTGACTGATCTTTAGAGATTTTAAACAAACGTATTCATTTAAACTTGTATGTTTTTATTAAAGGGAAGATATTATACTTTTCTTTCTTACCTTTATTTTATATTTTAACATTTATGAAAATTAAATGAAAATGGTGTTATGTTATGTATGTGAATTGTATTATCCTGTAGTTAAATATGCTTGTGTGGGTGATTAGAGAAGTTTTACTCCTCCCACCTCTTTCTATTGTTTTGTCAATAAATGTGTAAAATTTGTTTTATGATCATATCATGGAAACTTTCATCTGAATGCATATTTCTATAAGCTCAAGGAGTCATGGTTGTGTGCTTGCAAGCTTGTAATTTGAATAAGTTTGAGAACCTAATTCATGTGAAGAGATTTGACATGCATTGAATATTAAGATTTAATGTTTAATTTATTTTTAATTGATTGTATTTACTTCTCCCTCACCCAACAATTTTAATTGGTTGGGTTTCTTTCTCTCTCCCTCAACACTATCTTTGGAATTTCTTTCCTCTATAAGATCATGTCCATACTTCTGAAATGAAAATGAGAACATGTGTAGGATTGGGTATCTCTCTTTTGCTTGTTAATATCTAGAATTGAATAAGAATAAAATTCCTTGTATAGAATAAGATTTAAAATTCCTTTTATAGACATATAGTGCATACTTGATACATTAGGAAGAGAACTCACAGTAGTTAGAGGAGATAGGCTATCATATATTAGATGTGATAAGGAAGAAATATCCCATGTATGCATGTTGTAAGATTGATGAAATGACATAGTTCCTTGACCGTAACAATAACATCTATTTAACAAAATAGAAAACATGGTAACAACTTAGTTCTACCCCTCATACTTCCCACTTCCCCTGAATTTGGTTTGAATTTTTGAATGAATAAGTAAAGGCGATGTCCCCATCCATTCTCTTCAATACATACCTTTCAACTACAACATCACAGGAAATTTTTCTCTCCATCCTATTGCTACTAAATGATTTCTTCACCCTTACATCTCTTCCTCTTCCTCATTATAATCCATACCTATCTCGATCTACCCTCATTTTGGCAATGATGGACCAGCTAACCTTCACACCAGTAGCATGTCCTCATTGCTTGCCCAGACCTTTAAGGTAAAAACTTCCATCAATATCTGTAATTTCCTCAGTTGTCTGATTTCCAAATAATAGACCTTCTTCTGCCTTTAAGGTTTTTTCCACATCAATACATTTTTTTCATACCTTGAATAGAGTATATCTCTTCCCCAAAAAATTCCAAATCCATCTTCTAAAAGGGACAATCCATGAGTTGAATCTTAGGATCCTCAAATCTGGGAGCGACTTCATTAATAAAGATAAATGGGCAGTACCACTCCCCAACTAGAACAACGAGGGAAGTTCTCACTAGAACAAAAATGGAAGTTCTCAATAACAAAGAGGAATCAAATGGGGGAGATTTTCGTCTGAGGTCAGTATTTTCCCCTCCAATATGACCTAGTCGGCCATGTTTGCCACACATGCCTTTGGCTACGACACTCCAACCCTTCCTACGCAAAAATTAAGGTGGGTAACCATTAGTAGCTACACACTTTGATGTGAATCTTGACTTTATCTTGGACATTATCAACATATGTTGATATGAGTTGGTAGGTTGCAAACATCTAGGACAAATGCCATTAACACATCTAAAACATAAAAGTATGGACATGCCTTCTTCAGTATAGCACATTTCCACTAGTTTGTCCTTAATATCAACATACAATCAGGTATGGAGGTATTTATTGGAATTTCAAATCAGATTGCCCCGAGCCTTTATGACTGATAAAGTTAAATCTGATTTATTGTGGAGTTTATTTGCAGATATTTTTAAATCAGATTTTGTGTGGACTTTGGGAGATAAGTTCAAATCAGATTTTTGAAATATGATTCTGTCTTTGGACAACAAATATTCTATGAAGGAAAGAATGTCTTTATTCTTTCAGAGATAGACATTTAAGCTGTATGCAACAACAAATTAGTTTTTTTTTGCAAGTACTATGTTTTATCAGAGACTTGTTTATTTGCAACAACAGTTGTAAATTGATTATATTGTTAAGCAGTGACTTCTTCAAGATATTTTGTTTGCAGCCCCAATTACTATAAATTTAGTTTATTGTAAAAATTAATTTCCAGATTAATAGAAGCAAGAAGCTTGCATATCTCCGCCTTTGTTCTATGTTTATGCTCTTCCTTGTTTTGGGGTTTCTTGGTTTTATTCATTGCTAAAACAGAGCATCTTTGTTTGAGTTTCTAGAATATAGAGTGAGTCTATATTCTTTACATGGTATCAGAGCTGATTGGCGCTCAATCCTTGTGAATTTGGGCATTTGTTTTTTATGGGTATTTGTTTTTCTTGCACAGGAGACATGGTTGGAGATAAAATAAAGAGTTGGCAGTAGCCACCATCTTTCAATGGACAAAATTATGTTGTTTGGGCAAAGAAGATGAAGACCATAATGGTTGGAAATGATTTGTGGAAGCTTGTGATCAATGGATTTGTGGATGTGACTAACCCAACTCTATTTTCTACCCTCACAAATAATTAGTAGACTCAGTTGAAGGAGTCAAGGAGGAAAGATGCAAAAGATTTGAGCTTGATTGAAACTTCCTTGACAAAGGCAATCTTTCCCAGAATAGCAGCAGCTGATTATGCCAAAGAAGCTTGGGATATCCTTCATATTAGTTTTAAAGGGACTAAAAAAGTTTGTGTGGGGAAGCTCCAAATGATTCCTAAATAATTTGAGACTTTTATCATGAAGGACAATGAATCCATTTTAGATTTCAGCTCAAGACTCTTTGGTTTGATAAACCAGTTGAGAACCAATGGAGAAACCATAGAGGAGCAAAAAATAGTAGAGAAAATTTTGAGAAGTCTGCCCTCAAAATTTGATACTCTAGTTATTGCCATTGAAGAGGAAAAGGATCTCTCAACATTAATTGTTGATGAGTTAATGGGTTCTTTCCAAACCCATGAGCATTGCATAAATATATCAGTAAATTATTCTCAACAACAAGCTTTCAGAGCTCAATCCCATACAAGAGGCAGGGGGAGAGGAAGAAACAAATTTGGAAGAGGCTTAAGAGGCAGAGGTCGTGGCAACTCCAAACAACAAAATGCTGGAGGATAAATCTCAGAACGAGCAGCCAAAAATGAGGGAGCTAGTAGCTCTCAGAATAATTCTAAAGGAGGCAACAAGAACAATAGATCAAACAAGAGAAATATTGAGTGCTATTATTGGCATAAATTTGGGCATTGTACAAGTGAATGCTTTAAGAAGAAAAGTGACCAGTCAAAGAAAAGTGCAAACATTGCTGAAGTGAAAGTGGGTGATGGAAATAATCCCACAACCTTCATCGTGTACAATATTGGTGAAGAAGGCAGCTCCAAAGTCCGTTATTTGGACAATGGTTTTAGGAACCACATGTGTGGTAATGAAAATATTTTTTTTTCATTGATAAATCTATAAAATTTGAAATTAGAATGGGGAACAATGAAATTGTTTTAGTTGTGGGAAAAGGATCTATTATGATCCGCACCAAGCAAGGTGAGAAACAAGAAATCCAGAATGTTTATTTTCCCCCAGGTATAAAGCACAATTTGATGAGTGTTGGACAACTCATTCAAAATGGATATAAAGTGTTGATGGAGAATGACCAATGTGTCATTTAGTAAGAAAATTATTGCAGAAGTCCAAATGACAAATAATTGAATGTTTTCATTAAAGTTAGAAATATGTTTCTCTTCAATTTCAGCAATTGCATCTCCCAAGAAAGCATGTACATCAATACAACAACAATCAGCCTTCAAGTACGTGATTGAAGACCCGTCCAAGCTATGGAATTTAAGGTATGGACATCTTGGCTATGCTGGTTTAAGTTTATTATCTAAGAAAAGAATGGTAGATGATTTTCCATGTATTAAAGAGTTCAGTAGCAAGTGTGAGGCTTGCATTTTGGGTAAGCAACATAGGCTGCCTTTTAATTCTGGAAACTCTAGAAGGGAAAGAGCACCATTAGAGCTTGTGCATACTGATTTAGTTGGCCCTATGAAAATCACTTCCATTGGTGGGAGTACTTATTTTATTACCTTCATATATGATTTCAGTTGTAGAACATGGGTGTATTTTATGCAAAATAAATCTGAAGCTTTTGATAAGTTTTTAGAATTTAAAGCCCAGGCTGAAAAAGAAAGTAGACATTATGTTAAAGTCCTAAGGTTAGACAAAGGAGGAGGACATACCTACAATATTTTTGTGAAATTTTGTAAGAAAAATGGCATAAAGAAGGAGCTAACAACCAGTTATACTCCACAACAAAATTGAGTGGCTAAAAGAAAGAATAGGACCATCGTTGAGATGAAAAGAAGTATTATGAAAGTACAAGGGCTCCCAATTGAATATTGGGGAGAAGCTATAGCAACAACTATTTATTTAATAAATAGAAGTCCTACAAAGGCAGTCTGTGACAACATTCCATTAGAAGCACAGGTAAAGCATAGATGGACGGTTGAACACTTGAGAGTGTTTGGGTGTGTAGCATATGCACACGTGCCAAAGGAGAAAAGGAAAAAAGTTGGATGAAAAGGGTGTGAAATATATCTTTGTGGGTTACAGTCTTGATTCAAAGACATATAGATTGTATAACCCAGTCACCAAAAAGATGATCATTTCAAGAGACGTAGAGTTCATTGAGAATGATTCATGGGATGGCTCGGTGGACACGTCTTGAAGAACTTCAAGTAAAGTGCCTATTATTGCTGAAGATGATGAGTTTAATTAACAAAAAGATTATATAACAATAGATATATAAGGCTCTAGAAGGCTGCAAATTGGCCCAGTAGAGACCAGCGACAACAATACTGTGAGTTGTGATCCCACTCTCGCCTCCCTAGTGCCAAGAAAGACCAAGAGTCTAAGGGAGACATACCAAGATGAAAGGTATGAAAATGAATTTAATGAAAACATCAATGTTGCATTATTTTCTCATAGTGATCCAATTTATTTTGAGGATGTTGAAAAAGAAGAAAAATGGTGTAAGGTCATGGATGAGGAAATAGATGCAATTAAAAAAAATGAAACTTGGGAGCTCTCTAATTTACCTCCTAACAAGAAAGTTATTGGAGTTAAATGGGTTTACAAGACCAAGAGAAATGCTGAAGGAAAAATAGATAGGCATAAGGCTTGATTCATGGTCAGGGGGTATAAACAACAATTTGGTAGAGATTATGATGAAACCTATGCCCCTGTTGCAAGAATAGAAACCATGCGTGTTGTCATAGCAATTGCAACCCAACACAAATGCAAGGTATATCAAATAGATGTGAAATCCACCTTCTTGAATGGAGTATTGAAAAAAGAGGTTTATGTGGAGCAGCCACCTGGTTATGAAGTTCCAGGTCATGAAGGTAAAGTGTATAGGCTGAAGAAGGCTCTTTATGGGCTTAAACAAGTTCCACGGGCATGGTATAGCAGAATTGACTCATATTAGATGAGAAATGGATTTTGCAAAAGAGATGATGAGCCCACTCTCTACATCAAGGTAGTTAATGGTACTATTTTAATTATTGTCTTGTATGTTGATAATTTAATCTTTACTAGGGATAATGATTTCCTCATTTCTGATTTTAAAGAGGCCATGAAAAGAGAATTTGAAATGTCAGACTTCTAGGTCTCTTGATATATTTTCTAGGCATAGAAGTAAAACAAATGCATGATGGTATTTTCACCTCTCAAGAAATATACGCAAATCAGATCTTAGAGAGATTTAGAATGCAAAGTAGCTATCCAGCCCCAACACCAACTATGGTAGGTCTAAACCTAAGCAAGAATGATTGCAACAACAATGTGAATCTGAATTTGTTTAAAAGCTTGGTTGGAAGTTTGATGTATTTAACAGCTACTAGGCCGAATATTATGCATGCAGTAAGTTTGATTTCCAGATTTATGGAAGCTCCAAAAGACTCCCATTGGCAAGAAGGAAAGAGAATCCTAAGGTATGTGAATGGCACCAAGGGATATGGTATTTTGTATATACTGCAGCAAATGATTTTGGATTGATTGGTTACATAGACACTGATTGGGCAGGGAGTTTGGATGATAGGAAGAGCACTTCTGGATATGTTTTTCACGTAGGTTCAGGTGTAATCTCATGGGCTTATAAGAAGTAACCCATAGTTGCTCAATCTACAATAGAGGCTGAATATATAGTAAAAAATGCAACAACATGTCAAGCTATTTGGCTGAGAAGAATCCTTGTAGACTTGAAGGAAGAACAAGAGGATGGAACCAAAATATTTTGTGACAATATTTCCTTAATAGCTTTGTCAAAAAATCCTGTGTTTCATGGAAGAAGCAAGCACATTGAAATCAGGTATCATTTTATTAGAGAACTAGTTGAGAATGGTGAAATAAAAATAGAGTTTTGCAGGTCAGAGCAGTAGCTAGCAGACATTTTCACCAAGCCATTGGGCATTGCAAGTTTTGAGTGCCTAAGGAGAAATGTGGGCATAGTCATCTTAGATCAAGCATGATCATGTTTTTTTCGCTCAGGACAAAGGGGAGTGTTGGATTTTCAAATCAGATTGCCCCAAGCCTTTATGACTGATAAAGTTAAATCTGATTTTTTGTAGACTGTTTTTGCAGATATGTTTAAATCAGATTTTGTGTAGACTTTGGGAGATAAGTTCAAATCAGATTTTTGAAATCTGATTCTGTCTTTGGACAACAAATATTCTATAAAGAAAAAAATTTATTTATTCTTTCAGAGACAGACATTTAAGTTGTATGCAGCAACAAATTAGTTTTTTTTTTGTAAGTGTTATGTCTTATTAGAGACTTGTTTAATTGCAACATCAGTTGTAAATTGATTATCTTGTTAAGCAGTGACAACTTCAAGATATTTTGTATGCATCCCCAATTGCTGAAAGTTTAGTTTATTGCAAAAGTAATTTCCAGTTTAATAGAAGCAAGAAGCTTGCATATCTCCATCTTTGTTCCGTGTTTATGCTCTGCCCTGTTTTGGGATTTCTTGATTTTATTCATTCCTGAAACAGAGCATCTATGTGTGAGTTTCCAAAATATAGAGTGCGTCTATATTCTTTACAGTATTCATATGACTGTTAATTAACCATAAATTGAGATCCAATACTCTAAGCAATACATAACATGCAAGAATATTAGATGATGGCATAACTTTCAATATCATTATTAATTTATAGACGTTGATATATAAATTGTATAAGAAAAACCCACAGAGAATAAATCGCATAAAAGTAGCTATTGCTGTTACCCCTTGTGCTTTCCCTCAGCTCGCATGACATAGTAGCAATAGGAGGAGATGGGCTGGCCCAAAATAGTAATGAAATACACTTTATTAGTTTTTGTTTGAGTGTTTTTCCCATTATGTATAGTGTTTTTTCCATTACTTGTAGTGAATTGGATTGTTAAGTATTTATATTTGGGAATGGAAATTCTCATAGAAAACTATTGCAGAATCTCCAGCAGCAGGAATCACCATTCTCATCATCTTCTTCTTCTTCAATTAAGAGATACCTAGAATATTCATCCGGTGGCGAGAATAGAAGTGGGATCTGTTGTTGAACCATGCCATTTTTTGCAGTTCTATAGGTCTGCATGTAGGCCGCCATAGATATTTTGGAATAAATGATTGATTAAAAACCAAAGATGATTATGGGAAACTCTCGGTCTGATTTTTGATTTATATGGTAGTAGGATTTCCAAAAGTTTACCCAGTCAATAAGTCAGCTCTTCATAAGCCTTCCAAGGGTATACCCAGTCAATTGATACCCTGCTCACATTTTTGACCATTAGCTGGCAGTTCTCCATTCCAATATGTAACATAGAAGCTTGGAAACTATCAAAGATATTCAAATATAGCAATCAACATTTATCTACGAGCTGTTCACTTTGGTTTACTTTTCATATTTTCAATCAATAAGAAAATTTGTTGTCTAGCTTTTAATTTTAATATAGTCAAATATTATTTTAAACCTTTGACATTGCAAAATCTTAAAATTTATCAAATGAATATTGGAGACTTAATGGAGAGTGACTGAGAAAGTTGGGTTTGGAGAGAGAGTAAGGGAGTTTGATTTTTGTTTGTAGATTTGTATTCTCCAATAAGTTAATGGAATATTCTAAGATTGGTTTTGGAGACTGTGTAAGAGTGATTAATTTTTATTTGTATATTATATTTTGTAATAGGTCAATTAAATGCTTTGTACTTATATTTATTATGTTTTTTTGTTAGGATTTTCATTAGAGAACCTTTCTAACAATATCTAAATATTTTGCTTTGGTTGTTAATAGTGAAGAATGGATCAAAACAAGCAATGATTACATTGAATAACCTTTAAAAAATAATTCAAAATATTCCACAAGATATGTCTCTTGTTCACCATGTCATAGACCCTTCCTCTTAAAAGTTTAAATTCTTAGAGTTAATATTCTAAGAAAATATAAATATATTTAGTTGATTATTCAAAAAGTGATAATAATAATAATAATAATAATAATATGATTATGATGATGTAGGATTATATGTGAGGAGCATACTATAACACTTGGTGGGATTATGTCTATTCCATTTTTTAAGATGACAATGTCCAATGATGATGGGCCTTCAGTGCGAGGAATTTTAAAAATATAAGGATGCTAATTCTCTTAAAAAATGCACATTGCCATTCATTTCAATATTTCATATTTGTGAGGTGCATCCATGAAAGGAAATGCACACATCGGGACATGCTGGATAAATTTGCTAGGTGAAACAAATGGCACAATATCAGGTATACTTCCATTCTATTAGGGATAGTTGTGGGTACCATTTAGGTTATTTTAGTTTGCACTTTGTTGCAAAATCAAGGAAAAAAACAAATCACCACATTATGTCTTCAATTTATTTATTTTTTTGTAGAAGCTTGGAGAGGTTTTTATGATGACTACTTCAATATATAGCTACAATGCGAAAAGTTATGTCTATCTACCAATATTGATCACCATTTGTCATTCTATTAAAATTGTGAGGTGATTTCAAATGGAGAATAGTTATAGGGGAATATTTATTGATAAATTAAGGGATTTCTACAATGCCAAAAGTTGTATATCTACTAATATTGATTTTCATTTTTTATTCTGTTAAAATTGTGAGGTGGTTTCAAATGGAGAATAGTTATAGGGGAAATTATTGATAAATTAAGGGATTTTGATATTAGGGATTTTGTTTCAAATATGTTTTCCATAGCTATTTAAAAATCTAAATTTCTATGGTAATTTATATATTATGATGTTTTTTGTAATATATGGTACTTTAAATACTGCATGATGTTTGATGACTAGTTCCCAAAATAGTTGCAAGGTGAAATGGTATGTATATCTACCATTACCTATTCTCCCTATCATCATTTTAGTCTAATACTGTGAAGAGAGAAAGAAAAGAAGAGATCTAATGCCCCCAAACGTACATAGTCTCTTTTAAAAAAGTTGATGGATGACTATGGTATAAAAAGATTGAGATTATTTTATGCAAAATCTATACAACTATTTCAAATAACATTGTACCCAATTCAAGCCATGTGCTTTCATTTTGTATGGTGCTTTGGCTAGTGTGATGTATGACGATTAGTTGTACTAAAATGTTGAATCGAAGGAAAATAATATTGGCAATAAGTTTTTGAATTCCAAATCCTTGAATTGTTGGAAATGAGTTGATTAATTGAGAGGGGAGGGTGAATCAGTTACCACAAAAACAAATCCAAGTCCCTTAGACGTCTTAATCAAACTTATCATTTTTCTCGGGTAATAAAATATATTCTACTATAACTCTATTAACAAAGTAATCTTAAGATAATAATGTGATTAATCTTTAGTGACTAAGTGCATAAACATAAAGCATAAAGAAAATAACAAGTACACAGATGACACCAACATTTAACGTGAAAACCCAATTTGGGAAAACCACCAATTGCAACTAGTTACTATTTTTCACTCTTCTGAAGTGAGCCTTGTTAGGATCCAACCCTCTTAACGGTTACAAAATACACTGTTAGTTGTGACCCTATTAGAAGATTTAATCACCCTATTAGGAGTGGCCTTGTTAGAGGTCTTCAAACACTTCAATGTAGAAATGCCACCTTGTGAGAGGATTTATGAAAGACTATTAAGTCTACTCTGTTAAGAGATTTGGATCACTGCTAAAATTGTTAGACAGTAACAATGAGTTGACCTGATTGAAGAAGCAACTGACTTTGCAGATTCAGATCTCTATTCTGGCTTTAACTGGATCCTCATTGATCAAATATTCTTTTGTAGCTTGGTCTGGATATTCTGTCATTACTCAGAATTCCTTCTTACTTTGCCTTCACTCTTCATATAAAAAAATCTAAATCATATTCAATCCAAACTTGACCTTGTATATATATGATAAGCCTTGTCAATTTGGCTTGAATACTCTTCCAAATAAATAATAAAACTCAAATCTATCGGCTACAATTAACCAATTAAACATAAAGTGTAAAATTCTGTAAGTTGGCAAACACTAAATGCATAACTCAGTTAACACAATAATCCTTCGATGCCCGACAATTAATCGGCCTAAACTAAACTTACTTTATTTCCTGAGTGAACTTGATTAATACAAAACTTCCTTCATTAACCAACTGAGCTCAGTTAAGTTTAGACATTTATGTAACATCAATGACAATACACAATCGAATAATTGTCTTCAACATTGAATAACAATATTACCTATACCACATAACAATTTAGATTTAAAGACTAGTTATCAAACTTTTCTTTGTCAATCTATACCATATTATAGTTAGACTAACATATTTATGGAGACATTTTCTTTCTAGTTTGACATCGGGGTTTATAAATTTGTGTGTGTGTGTGTGTGTGTGTATATATATATATATATATATATATATATA